>PVJS01006399.1:27367-60117 GCA_004027185.1 Glis glis
CGGTCCTATTTTTTATGCTTTATTTTGAAACCGGGTCTCACGAGGTTGCGGAGGGCCTCACTAAGGAGAGAGAGAGAGACACAGAGAGAGACAGAGACAGAGACAGAGCGAGAGCTGAGGCTGGCCGCGAACCCGGATCCTCCGGTCTCAGCCTCCCAAAGTACTGGGATTACAAGCGTGCGCCACCACGCCCGGCTTCTCACTGTCTTCTTAACTGTCATGCGCTGTGTCCTTTTGTAGTACCTGCTGTTCTGTTCTCTCTTTTGTCTTCCTCTCTAGGTCATGACTTCTTTCATATCTGAAACTCTTAGCGTTCTATCTCAGCGCCTATTGCAATGTCTGGCCCAGGATACGAGCTCAATAAGTAGTCCTTCAGTGTGTGAATATACTCTTCCTGCCTTTACCCTGACTTTTCTGGCAGCTCGACTCACTGGCTCAGTACTGTATCTGAAACATGGGGTGCTTGTGCCTAGTTTCAGCTTAGGGTATGCTCACGGATATTTTTATAGGGCCAGCGTTCTGGGACCACCCCACCTCCAGGCTTTCTGCTTCTCTCTTCTGGATGAGGTAGCTGACTCTGGGATCCCGATCATGATTCCTCTCTTATTACTTGGTCTCAGATTTTGGCCAAGTTAGCAGACTCTCGAAAGCTCTGGAATGGAGAGTTTAGTTCCTGCCTCCTAAGGTTATGGTGAGGATTATATGAAGCGTTAGCAGCCACTATGGCCCCTGGCATCCAGTAAGCATTAATAGTGGTGGTAGCGGCGGTTGTCATTGTCATCATCACCCTTCCCCACCCCCAGAATGCACCCTGAGATTGTCCCTTTTCTGTCTTGGTGTCCAGGAGGGCCAGGAGAACGTCGAGATCCTCCCCTCTGGGGAGCGACCGCAGGCCAACCAGAAGCGAATCACCACCCCATACATGACCAAGTACGAGCGAGCCCGTGTGCTGGGCACCCGCGCTCTCCAGATCGCGTGAGTGTGTGCCCCTTCCCTGTCTCCTCCGTCAGCCAGGCCACAGCGAGTCCCCAAGTCACTGATCCTGCCCAGCCTGGCACCTGGAAATAGACCCTGCCTGCTCTCAGATGCTGGACAAGGTGGTGCTGTCCCTGTGCCAGCATTGTGCTAGGCTCTGGCCTTGGAGAGCCCGTGATTGAATAGGAGTCATAGGTCACCAGAGGTAACTGAGAAGCCAAATAACGCACAGAAGAAATAGTTAAAAAGCAGAGCTAGAGCATCCGGGGCATTCTACCTCCAAGCTACACCCCTAGCCCTTTTATAAATTTTTTTGTTTTGAAACAGGGTCTTGCTAGATTGCTGAGAATCTTGCTAAGTTGCTGAGGCTGGTCTCAAACCTCTCAAGTCTGTAATCCTCTTGTCTCAGCCTCCCAAGTACTGGGATTACAGGCATGTGCCACCATGCCTGGCACTAGCCACTTTTTTTTTTTTTTTGGTGCTGGGGATTGAACCCAGGGCCTTACAACTAGCCACATTTCTTTTTTTTTTTTTTTTTGTGGTACCAGGGGTTGAATGCAGGGGCGTTCTACCTCTGCGCTACGCCCCCGGCCCTATTTTTTATACTTTATTTTGAAACTGGGTCTCACGAAGTTGCGGAGGGCCTCACTAAGGAGAGAGAGAGAGAGAGAGACAGGGAGAGAGAGAGCTAGAGAGCTGAGGCAGGGAAAGAGACAGGGGGAGAGAGAGCTAGAGAGCTGAGGCTGGCCGCGAACCCGGATCCTCTGGTCTCTGCCTCCCAAAGTACTGGGATTACAAGCGTGCGCCACCACGCCCAGCTAACTAGCCACATTTCAAGGGCTTACTAGCCATGTGGTTATCTTAAGGGATAGCACAGATACATTTCCCTCATTGCAGAGTGTACAGGGCATGCTCATCTACGCTAAAAATGGCCCAGCAGGAAGAATAATTCTTAAATCATTTTGCAAACAAATAGTCGGCTTATATACAAGCCAGTCTTTCAACACTGAGATTCTTTGCTGGCAGGCACTCTTTTTTTTTTTTTTTGTCATACTGGGGATTGAACCCAGGGGCATTTTACTTCCGAGCTACACCCCTGGCCCTATTTTTTTTTTTAACAGGTCTCACTAAGGTGCAAAGGGCCTAAGTAGCTGAGGCTGGCCGCGCACCTGTGATCCTCCTGTCTCAGCCTCCCAAGTACTGGGATTACAAACGTGCGCCACCACGCCAGGCTGCGGGCATTGTTGAGGATATGAAGGTGGTTAGATGTGATCCTCAGTCCTGCAGGTGTTTTCTGGTGGGAGAGAGATGGACCTGTGCACAGATACCCAGAACCCAAGGCAGACATGGGTAGTGCTTTATAAGGGATACTAAGGAGAGAGGGGAGCCTCATGAAGGGGTTAGAATTCCCATGGGGCAGTTAGAGGGAGGTAGTTTTGTTGGTATCCCAGGTGTCAGAAACAACACAAGGAAAGGTCAGGTGGAGGCAGTTGGGTGTGGATTATGGTGGGGAATAGTTTGGGGCACAATGCTGGGAAATGGTCAGCTTGGCATTCATCTGGTGGGCAGTGTAGAGCACGAAAGGCTTTGGGAGCTGACACCCAGCCCACTCCAAAGGCCAAGTGTCCTGTTTTTCTTGGGGAGCTAGGCATGGTACAGCTTAGAACAGTCTGCACGCCTGCTGTAAGCTTTGGACAGCCAGTCTGGATCTCCTAGCACTAGGCTTGTGACCTTGCACATAGGTGCTGAACAGGTATTCTTGGATAGCTTTTGGAGAAGTTTCCGCCTGGTTCCTTAGCACCACCTGGTGGCTGATGTTGTGACATCCACTTCCCAACTGGGTAGATGACGTGTATTTGTGGAGGCTGTGGTGCAAGAAAAACTACTTAAGGGCCACTCTTGCACTTTGCATGTTGCACGCATATGGTAGGCACTGGATAAATGAATGCCCTTTTTTTTTTTGGTACTGCGGATTAAACCCAGGGGCATTCTACCTCCGAGCTGCACCCCAGACCCCCCCTTTTTTTTTTGGTGGTACTGGGGATTGAACCCAGGGGCATTTTACCTCTGAGCTGCACCCCCCGCCCTATTTTTTATACTTTATTTTGAAACCGGGTCTCACGAAGTTGTGGAGGGCCTCACTAAGTAGCTGAGGCTGGCCGCGAACCTGGATCCTCTGGTCTCTGCCTCCCAAGTACTGGGATTACAAGCGTGCGCTACCACGCCCGGCTTTATTCTTTATTTTGAAACAGGGTCTCACTGAGTTGCAGAGGCCTCACTAAGTAGCTGAGGCTGGCCATGAACCCGGATCCTCCGGTCTCAGTCTCCCAAGTACTGGGATTACAAGCGTGTACCACCATGGCCGGCTTAATGAATGCCTTTTGAAGTACTCATTTTGTGCATGTGTGTGTGTGGAGGGGTTAGACCCAGGGGCGTTCTGCCTCTGAACTGCACCTCCAACCTTATTTTTTATTCTTTCTTTCTTTTTTTTTTTTGTAGTACTGGGGATTGAACCCAGGGGTGCTGTACCACTGAGCTACATCCTCCAGTCCCTATTATTTCTTTTTATTATTTACTTATTTATTTTGTGGTACTAGGGATTGAACCCAGAGGCCTTCTATCTCTGAACTACACCCCCAGTCCTTTTTAATTTTTGTTTGTTTTGAAACAGGGTCTTGCTAGGTTGCTGAGAGTCTTGCTAAGTTGCTGAGGCTGGTTTTGAACCTTTGGTCCTCCTGTCTCAGCCTTCCAGGTACTAGGATTACAGGCGTGTGCCACTGTATGTGGCTCCTTTTTATTTTTATTTTTTTTGAGACAGGGTTTCACCAAGTTGCTGAGGCTGGCATCAGATTTGCAATCCACCCGCCCTCAGCCTCTCAAGTCACTTGGATTACAGACATGGAGCACCACATCTGGCTTAATACTTATTAAGAGAGGATACAGGCAAAGTTAAACACTTGTCTCTGTGCTGGGAAATATTCAACCTTTTGAGAGTTACAGAAATAAGAATGTTCAGTAATACAATTAGTAAGTGGTGGCTCTCACACTGGCTGATTAGCAGAGTCATCTGGGCAACTTGGTCAGTGCTGATTCTCAGGCCCCTTCATGAGAGGTTCTGTTCAGAAGGTCTGGAGGACCCAGAACCTGGGTTTTTAGCATGCTTTCCTAGTAATCCTAGATTCCTTGTGTAAACTCAAGCTGTAATAATCGAGGGTGGCTTCCTGGAGGGGGTGCTTACAACCAGCACCCTTTTGTTTGTTGTTTGGTGCCTCTCCTGTGGCCCACATGTTGCACTAGGGCCTCCCCCATCCCATTCCCCCACTGTGGAGATTCACATGTGGTCCTGGGCCACCAGCAGCATGCCATCTTTTGTGAACGGTGATCCAAGAGAAGCACACGCAGCCGGGCGTGGTGGTGCATGCTTGTAATCCCAGTACTTGGGAGGCTGAGACTGGAGGATCCGGGTTCGCGGCCAGCCTCAGCTAATTAGTGAGACTTCCGCAACTTCGTGAGACCCGGTTTCAAAATAAAGGATAAAAAATAGGGCCAGGGGTGTAGCTCAGAGGTAGAATGCCCCTGGGTTCAATCCCTGGTACCGAAAAAAAAAAAAAAGCACATGCAAACTGAGTTGGGGTCTTGAAGATGCGGGAAGTGATTTCCAGAGTGGAGACATTAGAGTCTCATCCAAGCTTGTAGTGAGAGGAAGAGGACTCAGAACAGAAACAATGTGGTCCAGGTGCCTTATTCTGTTTTCTAGGGTCATAACAAAACACCTGAGACTGGGTCATTTGGCTCTCAGTTCTGGAGGCTGGGGATTCCAAGGGTATGGCACCGGCACCTGGTGAGGTCTTCCTGTTGCAGCATAACACGCAGAGGCCTCGCCTGATGGGAGAGTGAGCGTGCTAGCTTAGGTCTCTTCCTCTTGTATTGTTTTGGTACTGGGGAGTGAGCCCAGGGGTATTCTACCTCTGAGCTACACCCCTAGCCTATTTTATTTTTTATTTTGAAACGGGTCTCGCTAAGTTGCTGAGGGTCTGGCTAAATTTCTGAGGCTGGAACCTGCTATCCTCCTGTCTCAGCCTCCCAAGTGCTGGGATTACAGGCATGCACCACCGTGCCCGGCTTATCTAATCTTAATTACCTTCCAAAGGCCCTAATTCCAAATACCATCAATTGAATTCGGGGGATACTTTTAAACCTTAGCACCAAGGAACCATAAAGAGTTTCATATGGCTTGAATGTGGGGTAAATACAGGGAAGTAGCATGAGAATATGCTAGAAAGGTGAACAGGGACCAGACTGGCTTTTGGCCTAATAGTTGTGGGAGTCTTGGAAAGGTTGCAAGCAGATGAGTGCCCTGACGTGGGCCCCACGTGGAAGCCGGGGAGGGAGCCAGGCTGGGGGAGTGGGACGACTGGGGGGGTGTGGGTATGATCGAGGCGGCAAGTGAGGTGAGCTGGGTCCCGAGGCAGGACTTGTGGCGTTGGGTTGGAGCGGTCAGGGTAGAGTCCCCTTCTTTTGGGATGTCCTGCTGTGGCTGCTGGGCTCAGGGTCTGCATAGGTGCTGGGGCAGGTTCTTGGCAGGGGAACTGACATGATGATTGTCATGTGGCCTTGTGATGAAAGCTTGCACTGTCATGTTCATACACCTTTCCTAAGTGTATAGGTCTTCCAGCCCATTACACGGACGGTGTGACAGCACAGCGGGTAGCGTGCGGGGTCACATCTGGGCTCTGCCACTTACTGGCTAGTTGAATTTGGGCAAGTTACTGATCTCTTCTGTCCTCCAGTTTCTGCATCAGTAAAATGAAGATCAAAATAGTGCTCACCTCAGTTGAGACAATGGGTGCAAAGAGAAGACAGCGCCTGGGCGTGGTGGCGCACGCCTATGATCCCAGTACTTGGGAGGCTGAGACAGGAGGATCACAGATTTGCGGCCAGTCTCAGTAACTTAATGAGACCCAGCAACCTAGCAAGACCCTATTTCAAACCAAAAAATAAAAAGGGCCGGTGGATGTAACTTGGAGGTAGAATGCCTCTGGGTTCAATCCCCAGTGCCACAGGGAAAAAAAGAGTAGACAGCAGTAGTTGGCAATTGGTGAGCCCTTGCTTGTTAGCTATTTTTTGGTACTGGAGGTTGAAACCAGAGGCATTCTACCTCTAGTTATGCTCCCAGCCTTTTTTTTTTTTTTGTGGTATTTGGGAGTGAACCCAGGTGCATTCTACCTCTAAGCTACACCCCCATCCCTATTTTATTTTTATTTGAAACAGGGTCTCGCTAGGTTGATGAGAGTCTCACTGCTTGCTGAGGCTGTCCTCAAACCTGTGATCCTCCTGTCTCAGCCTCCCAAGTACTGGGATTACAGGCGTGCATGTCTGGCTTTTTTTTTTTCTTTTGTGGTATCGGGGATTGAACCCAGGGACATTCTATCTCTGAGCTACACCCCCAGCCCTATTTTATTTTTTATTTTGAAACAGGTTCTTGCTAAGTTGTTGAGGCTGGTCTCGAACCTGCGATCCTCCTGCCTCAGCCTCCCAAGTACTGGGATTACAAGCATGCACCACCACGCCTGGCCTTTTTTTTTTTTTTTGGAAACGGGGTCTTGCTAAGTTGCTGAGGCTGACCTCAAACCTGTGATCCTTCTATCTCAACCTCCCAAGGATGTACAACCACGCCCAGCAGCCATTAATATTTTAGCATCATTGTCAAGGCAAGGCGGGGATTATTTTCTTCATTTTCAAATGGAGATACTGAAATTTGGAGAGAAATTAAGTGGCTTGTCTTTGGACCATTTAAATTTGCTGGGTGTGATGATGTAGGACTGTAATCCCAGCTACTTGGGAGGTTGAGACAGGAGGATCACAAATTCGAGGCCAGCCTGGGCAACTGAGTGAGACCCTGTCTCAAAATAAAAATAAGAAGGGCTGGCGATGTGGCTTAGTGGTAGAGCACCCCTGGGTTCAATCTCCAGTGCCACAATAAATAAATAAAATAAATAATTTGCATAATTTCAGTCCAGTCTTCTGGCTTCCACTCTACCCTCAGTGGGGCAGGTCTCCATTTGTTTTTGTGATACTGGGGATTGAACCCAAGGGTATTCTATCTCTGAGCCACACTCCCGGTCCTTTTTATTTTTTATTTTTTTATTTATTTTTATTTATTTATTTTTTTTTTGCGGTACCGGGGATTGAACCCAGGGGCGTTCTACCTCCGTGCTACACCCCCGGCCCTATTTTTTTATACTTTATTTTGAAACCGGGTCTCACGAAGTTGCGGAGGGCCTCACTAGGTAGAGAGAGAGAGAGCGAGAGAGAGAGAGAGAGAGAGAGAGAGAGCGAGCAAGCTGGGGCTGGCCGGGAACCCAGATCCTCCGGTCTCTGCCTCCCAAAGTACTGGGATTACAAGCGTGTGCCACCAAGCCCGGCACCTTATTTTTTTATTTTTTGCTTGAAAACCAAGTCTCACTAGGTTGCTGAGAGTCTGGCTACATTGCTGAGGCTATCCTTTGAACCTGTGATCCTCCTGTCTCAGCCTCCCAAGTACTGGGATTACAAGAGTGTGCCACTATGCCCAGCTGGGGCAAGTCTCTGGCAGTACCCTGTACACTGCCACCCACCACACCTGCCTGCCTTGCAGGTGACCTTGCTAGGTGAGGACCAGGATGCCAGCCCCACCCTCGCTGCCTGCTGGGTGCCTCCCCCAGTGTTCTCAGTCTGTCCCAACACCTGTCCTGTACCTATAGGATGTGCGCTCCTGTGATGGTGGAGCTGGAGGGGGAGACAGACCCTTTGCTCATCGCCATGAAGGAACTCAAGTAAGTCACCCAGAGCACGGTTACTCCTCCAGGGCCTGGCAGGCATCTCTTGGGCTCCCTGGCTGGCTGTGGAAGTTGGTGCTTGTTCCTATAGATCGTTGGTTCATTCAGGAGTCAGCCCACCAGAGGGGGTTGGAAAGAGAGGGCCGGTAGAGGGGAGGGGATTGATGAGGCACGGACATCTACAATCTGTTCCTTCTGCTGGGGCAACCATCCCTCACGTACTTGTGACTTCTCCCCTGTCGCAGGGCCCGAAAGATCCCCATCATCATTCGCCGCTACCTGCCCGATGGGAGCTATGAAGATTGGGGGGTCGATGAACTCATCATCACCGACTGAGGGGAGTCATCTTCCTGGCCTTGCCCCACACCCGATTTCTATTCTCACTTTATACGTGTACATAATAAACTGTTTACCCTTTCGACCACCTCCAGCTCTCTGCGATGCCGCCACCTGCATCTTCCCCTATTGCTGCCCTGCTGCCTGGGCAGGCACTGTCACTGTGGCCCCATGACTGTCAGCTCTTTAAGAAGCACCAGGGGCCCTGGGCCCCTGTGGATCCCCCACATCCCTCCCTCCATCTCCTCGCTCACCAGTCAAAGGCTGCTGCAGGGGAGACACCTCAGCTGCCTTCCCAGCAGACAGACGAGTCTTTGTGCCCAGGGAGCTGGTTGCCACGGAAACCCCCAATTTCCTTTCCAGTGGGGACTGGCTGCAGGGGCTTCTCCCTTCTCAGGAGTATCACAGAGCAGGTCTCATCAAGCCACCCATTGTTTCCTAAGGACCTGCCTGGAGCTCTTATCGAGGGCGCGGATTCCCTTTCAGGAGCAGCGCCCCAGCAGGAAGCTGGGTTGGGTTGATCTCCCACCCTCCCCGGGCAGAGCCCTGCTGGGCAAGCCGGCAGCTGGAGCGAGCTTAAGCACCTGCTCAACCCTGTCCCCGCTCTGCCCACTTCTCAGGCCGCTGCCACACACTGCCCTCCTGGCCCACCTCTCTGGTCTGCCACACCTGTGCCCTTTCCTTCCCAGCCCCTGCAAGATGTCCTCTCCCTCCTGTGTGATCCTCAGGCCTGGGTTGGGCTGGTCGGGCTGGGTGCTCCTGTTGGGCCACAGCTGGAGCTCCCTCTTCTCTGCCTCGAGTGTGATGGGGCTTCTCTTCTACCCAGCTCACCAGTCACCTCAGCCCCTCCCTCTTCCTGGGGCAGGGAGAAGGTGTTACAGACACCAACATAGATAGAAGGGAAGATTGGCTCCCTGGATGTGCCAGCCTGACCTCCATTCCAATGCCAGCTCCCTTCCAGGAAGAGGAGGAGCCCGGCTTGCCTAACCTCTAAGAGGCAGGGCCCTCACACAGTGCACCCTGGCCAGGGCAGGAAGGAAGAGCGGCCACGGGGGTGGGAGGGGTGCTTGCTGCTCTGGAGAAGGGTTAAGTCGGGGAGCGGTGGACTTCGCACCCCTGCCACCCTCCTCCAAGCCTGTGGAATCCTTTAATCAAGTTGGGTGCTGAAATTTCAGCTCTGAAATGCCGCCTTTGTGCAGGCATCCAGGCAGCCGCCCCAGAGTGCGGGGGTCACTTTCTCGGCCCCATTTCTCTAAATGGTCTCTTTGTTCCCTGCTGGGCTGCTCAGTATCAGATGTGATTAAAGGGAGATGGGGTTTGGTGGGGGGGGGGGTTAACCCTTAGGGGATAGGGTGTAAGGAAATGGAAGGAAAGGGGTGTTTTCCCTTGCCTCCCTCTTCCCATTCTGCTCTTCTAGTGGGGAGCCCCTTATTCAGCAGACCAGGCCTGAGTTTGACTTTTCTTGAATGTGAATCACCTGTCAGAGCTGTTGGTTCTGTATTTTCGTAGGGGTTTGGGCATAGTCTCATCAGTCTTTTCCAGAAACACCTGGCTATCTTCACCAGCAGAGGGACCGGCACACGCAGACACGCCCAGAGCCTGTGCTGCGAGGGACGCCCACAGCCCAGGTCTGACTTCTCGGGGGTCGTCTCCTGGGGCATTTCCTCCCACACTCCTGGTGATTCCCCAGCCAGTCTCAGGAGCTGCAGAGTTTTGGTTTCAGCTTCTGGATGTGCCCCTCCCCCTGCACTGCCAGCTCCATGTCCACAACCCCTCCCCCCATAGTAAGAGCAGTGAACAGACCAGACATGGACAAGTGTCCTGCCTTTCAATAAAGGGGAAAGGATGAGTGGAAAAGTTATGAGCATGTAAGGTTAGTACTGATTGATGCCTAACCAAACTCTTGAATAGGTTGTTATATATCCAACAGCACTTGGATCATATAATGGGGACCCAGGAGCCAGCATAGGATTTCCCTCCCTCCCTCCCTCCCTTCCTTACTGGGGATGGACCCAGGGCCTTGCACATTTGAGGCAAGTGCTCTCCACTGAGCTACATCCCCAGCCCTAGCATAGGGTTTCTTATAGTCAATATTGCCAGAGCACTTTGTTTCAATGGTTGCTGGCCTGTTAGGTCTTAGCGGATGCCGCACATCGGTGAGTCTTGATTTTAGAAAGACACTGCGCAGACTCCAGACAGCTGTGACGGATGGAGAAGCGTGAACTTCATGGCCATGGAAGGAGAGAGTTTCAGCAGTGATTAGACAGCTTTTCTCTTAGAGTACAGAATGAATGGGCAGAGGTAGTCAGCGGTGTAGGGTATTCAGCACAGGGCCCTGTCTCTTCATTTTGACCTTTATTAGTGACTTAAATGAGGAGATTCAAGTTCGTAGATACATAAGGCTCTCAAGGAGAGCTGTGTGCTGAGAATTAATATAGGTGGGGAAGTGGGTCAAATCCAACGGGACAAAATTGGTTAAAGATCAGCATAAAATTCTGCATGTATCTACAACAAAACAAGACACTAGAAACAAATTATATACAATTTGTGATGTGTGACTACATCAGATACTGTTTGGGGGAGCAGCAGTTTGAGGAAGGTGGCCTGAAGAGTTTGCTCGGGGCGGCTCCCAGTAGAGGGGTTCCGGTCACCCTGGGAAGACCAGGTTAGTTCCTGTGCCCACCCTCCTGCTGGGTCCTGACAAAGAGGGAGCAGCTGGGGACCACAGATGGAAGGGAGGGGCTCAGTCTGCAGCAGTGGAAGATTTAAAGCCCCAAGTTTGAAGCAGAAGTCGAGCCTGCAAGCCCTGGGCAGGTGGCGGAGCATGCAGGCTTTGGAGTCAGCGCTGGGGCCCACGCCCAGATAGGCCCCAGTGACATCAAACACTCAGTAACGCTCTTGCTGTTACCACGAGCACTTCCAGCCATGGAGCTGCCCATCAGTAGAGCAAGGGGATGAGGATGTGTCCGATCCCTGGGTCGAGTGTTTTTGAGCTGAGTGGTTCCTGGTCTCTGCTGAGGACTGAGCTCTGAGGGAGCGAGCACTGAAGGGTGAGACTGCACATCTGACATCCTTGCCTCAGGCTTGGTTACAGGCTGCTGCTCCGGAGGCTCAGCTAGACCCTGGCCTGGGCCTGAGGTGGAGGGGTGTGGCAGTAGAAGGCCAGTCTACATAGACTAAGGGACCAGGCCTGATGGCTGCCAAGAAGGAATCAGACTCCACCCAGCTCCCTTTCAAATAGCTATCCCTTAAATTCGCAGAGGGACTGCTGGGAGGCCCTGAGTTCTAGCTAGGCCTGATGAGTGGCCCCTGCAGGGTGGGGCCGAGCTGGGCTGGGGAAGGCCCCCCCAGGCTTTAGTCGCTATGCACACACCCACCCCCCTTGGGCCAGCTGTCCTAATGGCTCCACCATCCTCACTTCCTTCAGGGAGACAGAGAAAGCGGGAGAGACCCTTGGATTATCTTTCCTTTGCACCCTCCTAGCTACTTCCAGAAAGCCTTTGAGGAAGCACAGGCACAGGGATAAGAGACCAAGAAAAAGGCCAGGTCAGGCCCACCAAACTGGTAACCGGAACCTTTAATTTTATTACTTGGAACACTTAATGCGGAGTTAATAGGGGCTGGAGTAGCTAGGAGAGGGCAGCGGGGCGAGGGGACTACTGAGATAAATAAGGGGACAGTAATGCGTTACATGTGGACCGTGGGGCTGCAGAACAGGAGAGTAGGGGCAGATACAGCTACATACTTTATTCAGATACCACTGGGAGGCAGAGGGCAAGAGGCAAGGGTGGGATGTACATGGCAGGATTTTAGTGTCTTCAGCCTACTGCCAGCACCCTGGGTGCTGGGCCCGTGTCTCCTGTGGCCGGGGGTTTGGGCCTGCACAGCTCTCACCCTGGAAGTCCAGGGAGGTGGCACTGACAGTGGGTGAGGGAAGAGGGAGCTGGCCAGGAGCCCAGGGAGGAAGGCTTGGTGAATTGTCTCTGAATCCTTTCCTGGAGCCCCTGTCCCCTTCCCAGGGTAGACCTCGAGGTCTGGGAGGCCGTGGTGCAGGACGGCCGGGGGCTCCTCTCCATTAGGCAAAGGGTGAGGTTATTGGCACCGACTCAGATGTGGGGCTCTGCGCCAGTTCCCTCCCACTTTCAGAAGGGGAGGGGCATTGAAGGGATGAAAACTCCCACTGAGCCCCCCACTCTGCTCCCACGAGGCTGTTCAAAGCTGTCCTCAGCCCGAGTGACACACAGAGCCAGCTCCTGGGGGGCCCAGCTCTCAGGCACTGCGGCTTGTGGCTCGGTGAGAGGAGGCAGGCGTGGCGAGGCTGTCAACCCTGGACGCTTCCTCCCTCCCCAAGGGGGCGGGGGTCCTTCTCAGGCCCTGGGATAGAGGGTCATTTCTGGGGGAGGTGCAGCCTCGTCCTTCAGTCTGGGGGCAGCAACCAGCCTCCTTCTCCTCTGCCCAGCCTGTCAGCCTGGGCCATGGCTGGAAGCCTGGGTGGGGCGGGCGGGTCGTCAGGGCAGAGGGCAGAAAGCCTTCCCTCCACCATCAGCCTCCACAGCCTGCAGCACCGCCACCTTCAGCCTGAGATGGGTGAGGAACAGGGTGCAGGGCTGGGGAAGGGGCATGGGCCCAGCGGGCTGGGCGGGGCGGTGGAAACAGGGCCCCCTTTAAGGCCGGGACAGGGTCGTATATACTGGCTGCTCCCAGTGTGTGGGGCTGTGGGACTGGGGCCCTGAGGGGCTGGGGTCAGAGATGGCCGTGTAGAGGGGCCGCTGAGAGGGTCCCATGTAGGAGAAGGCTGAGTAGAGGCCAGAGGCCTGGCCAGAATGGCCATAATAGGGTCCCGAGGGCTGATGGTCGGAGTAGTCAAACTGGGGGCGGGAAATGGAGGGGAAGGCGGAGCCGTAGTGGGGCAGGCTGAGGGAGGTGTAGGCGATCTGCGAGGTGGACGGCTGGTCTGTGTAGTGTGGGGGCCCCTGGGGGCCTGCGGTCTCTGTCTTCACCTGGGCTTTGGCATCCACACCAGGTGGCGAGACCGTGGGCAGAGCCACGCCTGGCGGCTTGGAGATCCAGGCAGAGTGTCCACTGGCCACGGCCAGGGCGCTGCCCAGCCCGTAGCCCGCTGCCGAGTAGCTACCCACGTGGCCTGGGTGCCCGTTGGGTGGCAGGTATTGGTCCAACTCAGCCACGTCAAAGGTCTCCATGTTGGACATTACCTCGTGGCTGATCTCACCGATGTCCACATTGCCGAAGTCGATGTGAGGCTTCCCGCCCTCCCCCATGGAGCGCCCATCCCGCTTGGGGTCTGTCTTGCCCGACTGCAGCTCTGTCTTTGGGGTGGTCGGAGGGGTGGGTGGGCCATGGCTCTGGCCTGGGTGAGGGAGACAGGAGAGAAGAGCAAGGGGAGATAGGTCAGAGGCGGGTGGAAGCTGACCTTGGAGACTTACAAGTTTTATCAGCAAGTTGGCCTTTGTTGAACTATAGGGCTGGGGCTGGCCTCTAGTTGTTAAGATTCTCCCATCTTAGGGGTGAGTCTTGCCTCCTTTTACCCACCTCCCCGAGAGGCCTGCATGGCTCTTAGAAGCCTTTCTTGTGGCAAGTTCTTCCGGAAGCACATTGGCTGAAGTCGGCTCCCCTGCCTCGCTGCCTTCCCCGCTCCTGTGCTTCCTCAGCGGCTGGCCTGATGAATTCTGGCCCACGGACCTCCACCCTGCCTGTGCCACCCTGCCTGTGCCACCCTGCCTGTGCCACCCTGCCTGCCCCGCAGCCTATGCCAGCCGCTCTCTCTGCTGAGGCTTGCCCGCCCTCTCCACTCTGAACTGTCTCAACCTGGCCCCGTGTCACCTGTGCCTCTCTCTGCCTGCCTACTGCCCAGCCCTGTCGACCATGGCCAGCTCTGTCACACGCTGGGCCGTGCTGCCCTCGGGCTGCCTTCCCTCCCTGCTCGGAAGGCCTTCGTTCCTTTGCCTCTCCACTTTCTCATCCACACACCCGCCGCAGCAAACGCTCAGGGGCACTGCTAAGTGCCAGGCACCGTGCCAGGTACTGGGGGATATGAGCAGAACTGTGTCCAAAGGCTCACGGTCAGAGACCCACACGTGCCGTCATAGGGCGGGAAGCGCTCTGACGATGGGATGTACAAAGGACTCAGGAGACCAGAGGAGGAAGCCGCCTACCGACGTGGGGAAGTCTCAAGGGAGAGTGTCTGCATGGGACCTTGCGGGTGGGAAAAGCCTACACCTAGTTTCATTCCGCGGTGGCGGTTCTCTACGTGGTCCAGGGTCTTGTGTGGGTGTTTGTGCCTGAGTAGGTGGGGTGGTGGAACTGGGCATCCTATCGGAGAGAGACGTGCCTGTGGTCTTACGAGACCGGGAGCTCCTTGAGGACGGGGCCAGAGGCAGTGCCGT
Source organism: Glis glis (assembly GCA_004027185.1). NCBI lineage: Eukaryota > Metazoa > Chordata > Mammalia > Rodentia > Gliridae > Glis > Glis glis. The sequence goes on from PVJS01006399.1 coordinate 41,901, forward strand.
GTCCTGCATGGCCAAGGCTCTGGATTTCCAGAGACCTGCCTGGGTTTGAATCCTGGCTCTGCCACTTACTGTCCCCACTTACTAGCTCTGCCACTTACAAATCCCCAGGCTTCAGCTGTTTCCTTATCAGTACAATAGCTACGAGACCAAGCAGCTCAGACGCTGCCTCCTGCCTTCCTTGACGACAGTCCGGGGGCAGCTGGATATTTTTGGAGACCTGACTGGATGGATGGACGGGTAGATGGCTGTCCCTGGGGGCTGCCACCTTGGGATATCAAGAGGCTTCTTGTGTGCCTGTTTCTTCCCATGTGTAATTCACTTGCTTTCGTCCCTGCTCCTCCCTCTGGACTGTGGGCTCCTGAGGCCACAGGCTTCTCTTGGTGGCATCTCTGGTGTCCCCTCCAGTGCCTGACTCATAGGACTCTGTGTGTCTTCTGAAGGCAGAGCTATGCTCACTGAGCACTTCCTGGGCACTAGGTCCAAGTGTGGCCTTTCTGTCCATCAGGAATGCAAGTGACGCAGCCGTGGTGCCAAGCAGAGGCCGGGGAGCCCCACTGCTGGGGCTCCCATCTCAGCCGTGTAGCAAGTCACTCTCCTTCCCCTATCAGTACATTGAGTTACCTGCCACACAGCTGGAACCTGAGCCCAGACAGTTGGGTACCTCGCTATACTATTTAGGACTGATGTGATGATTGAATGAGTTAGCACATAGGAGGCAATTAGCATGGTGCCCACACATAGTAGGTGCTCAATTGATGCCAGCTCTATTATCACTAATGAGAATTAAATCAGATGTCACATGTCTTGCCCATCCATGTCACATGTTCAACATCACACACCATGTCTCCTCCATCGGAGCAGGTGGAAAGAGGCAACGATGTCCTCCCTTCATTCAATCCCCCACTTCTCAAAATCACCCTGCACCCCCTGCCCTTGTAACTGCTGCAGCCACTTCTCACCCCCTGGCCTCCATGGCTTCTTTAACTGGTTCTCTGCCCAGCATTACCCCCACACACACACCAGCCCTGGTCAGCGCCATCTTGCTCAGCCATCTTCCCCAGCACCAGAGTCCCCTCTGAGCCACCTCGGGGCCCCTACATCCCAGCTTGGGCAACCACCCTGCCGGAAGCCCTTCCCAGAGCCCAGGACTGTTGGGGAGCCCCAGGGTTTCCTGCCATCCAGCCTCTTGTCTCTCTGCTGCCCAGCCTGCCCCAGCCCCAGCTCCGTCATCAGCTCCCGGCAGCTCCCAGCCCAGCACTCACCCGAGGGGTGCTCAGGGTTCCCATCCGACATGGGGGAACCTTCTTCTGGGTGCCGGTGGTCCAGGTGTGCACTCTTGTAGTGGGCCTGGATGGCGGCGGCCCCTCCTTGCTCGGCCTCCCCGCCTGGGCACTCGGCCTCCCCCTGGGCTGCCTTCCCGTTCTTCCGCCTCCGGGGTTGGTACTTGTAGTCCGGATGGTCCTTCTTGTGCTGCATCCGGAGCCGCTCCGCCTCCTCAATGAAGGGGCGCTTGTCGCTCTCGTTCAGCAGCCTGGGTGGGGCAGCAGGGAGGACAGCAGAGCGCCATGAGTGCCAGAGCGCCCCGGGCTAGCTTTGCTCTGTGTCTGCCCTGGAGGGCAACAGGCCCGGCCCGGGGAGCCTGGAGGGCAGGGTCCGGTGGGGGCTGCGCCCTGTGCCCATAGACTGGAAGATGCCAGGCTAAGGAACAATAGCCTCAGAGGGCTGTGATCTCTGCCCCAAATCTCTGGGAATCTGGAGGGCACGAGGGGTCAGCCCTGAGGCTGGGGTTAGAAGTAGGCACAGAGGTCACCAGGGGCAGATGTCAGTTCAAGGAAAGGAAAAGCAGTCTCGTCACCCAAGCCGCCTGCAAATGGAACTAGCTGCCCGGTTAGGGGTGAGCTCCCTGGGGCTGGAGGTGTGCAAACAGAGAAGCAGCATGGCTGGGGAAGAGCCCAGTCTCTGCTACTTACTAGCTGTGTGTGTGACCTTGAGTAAGTTACTTCTCTGAGCCTGAGTCTCTTCACCTATAAAGTGAGGATGACAATACCTGCTTCACCAGGGCACGGGATTGCCCGAAATAATGGACGTGGAGTGGCTTGTCGGGGCCGGGGCAGGAAGGCGCCTGAGACATAGATGCTATGCTAATGCTGCTTGAGGAGGGGTTGGACAGGAGGACCTAGGGGTGGCCCTAGGTACTCTGCAAATCAGTACTCTGCAGTACTGATTTGGTGAATTCCACTGTGGTGGGACTGGCTGTTGATCCCCCTTCATTATGGGGATACTGTATCTAGGGGAGACCCTGTATCCTTGTCCAGCAGGTGACAAAGGTTAGAGGAAGCTGGAGCCCTCTCCCAGACCTGCAGACAGTCCCCGAGATCAGCCCGTGGAGGGAGGAAGCTCTGAAGGCAGTGCCCTGCCCCCTGACTCCAGCCTCAGGCAGGGTTGGAGGGTACAGGGGTGTCAGGGCTCGGCCCGCTCAGGGTGGGGAAGGCAGAATGGGGTACCTTGAAGAGGGGGTTGAGGGGGAAGTACACAGATTCGTAGAATCCCAGACATAAGGGACTGAGAGTCCAGTAGTCTTTGTGAGAGCAGCCCTGGCCCTCAGTTTGGGATCTCTCTCTCTCCAGCTGCCCCACCCCTCGTGCCCACTGGGTGCCCTCTCCCCCAGCAGCAGAGGCTGAGCCTGGGCTCCCTGGGCTGGGAGGGGGCGGCACAGAGGTTACCAGGCACCTCCTAGCCCGCAGGGCATTCCTCAGCAGCTTAGCCTCCCTGTAGGCCCCCACCCCGCCCCAGCTGTCTCCAAGGAGCCCTCTGGCTGAGCAAGATTCTATCAGGGTCAGCGCCCACCTGCCCTGGAAGAGCCACACCCGGGGCAGCAGTGGGCCCAGCACAGGCTCCTGGGGTGGCTGGTGACACTCTCCTAGCTCAACCTTTGCCCGGGTTCCCTGCCCAGCTGTCAATCAGCGTCAGCAAGACTATGGCAGGGGGTGTGGAGGGGGTGCACAGTCCAGAAAGGAGAGAAGATTCCAATATTGGATCTCAGCAGTATCGTACATAACCCCAACAGAAACCTCACAGGGCCCACTGCCACCCCGGGCCCCAGCCCTAACCTCAGCCGCCCCACCCCTGCTGCAGCAGCTAACCCCACCCCAGCTTGGTTCAGCCGCTCCCCTAACCCCAAACCCACCCACCCCACCATGCGAACGGGACCTCAAGGCGCAGGGCCTCGCTGACATGGCCCCATGTGGCCCCCACCCTGCTCCTCATCTGCACCTTCATCAGCCCTCTTTCCCCTGGTCTCCAAGGTTTGGAATGGGTGGGGGAAAAGAAAGGCTGGATCCCCACCCAAACCGGAAACCCCAACTGGGGGCTCCTGGGGGCACTGGCTGCTGGTGCCTCGGCCCTCCTGTCAGGTCTGGGGAAGGGGCCTGGGGGGCTGGAGAGGCCTGCTGAAGCCCAACCACCCCGAGGGATCAGCACTGCCCGCCCCCGCCCAGTGGTGTCCAAGGTGAGCACCTGGCGGAGCTCACACACCACCTGGGACCTGTGCGCCAGTGCAGCTGACCCCAAACCCGCGTGTGGTACTGCCCAGTTGCCTAGTTTTCTAGGACCAGGTTTAGGACCTCTCCTTTCCAGTTCTGTCTACTCAACCATCTCCATTTCTGATGTCCTAGGAATCTGGAGCTTGGCAGGGGTTGGGGGGGTGTTCAGGAGAAGCCCCTAGAATGATTGGCTAGCCCAGCCTACATCCTAACGTTTCTCAGGACCCCCACCCAGGATCCAGGTAGCTGCCACCTGTTGGACAGCCTTGGGCCCTTGCCGTTGTCTTGCCACCCCCACCCCTGGGACTGGGTCCTCAACCAGCAGGGCCTGCTCTCCCAACTGCCCTGCCCCAGGCGGTCCCTGTGGGCACAGCCTGAGTGGTGGCCAGGAACACGTGCTCGGGAAGGGCCCAGGCCCAGGGCTCTGGGGTGGGGTTGGGTCGGGGACAGTGGAGGGGCCTATCTCAATCCCTTGGCTGGGGGCGGGGTAGGGGTCCACCCTCCCTTGGTCTGTTTCATTGGGTCGGGCTCATGTGTGGTCTCCAGGGCCAGCTCTGTCTGTCTGTCTGCCTCCCTCCTGGTTGTCTGCCTCTCACTTGTTCTTCTTTGTCCCATAGCCCCAAAGGCAGTGCCTGGGCGGAGCCCCACCAGGACCTGGATGGACCTTGGGCGGAGGAGCAAGCTGAGACCTGTGCTCTTGGGCAGAGCTAGACTCTGGGTCCACACAGTGCTGGCCACCCATGGTAAGCAGGGGGCGGAGGGCTCAGAGGGCTGGGGTGGGGGCCCCAGACTCTCAGCCAACACGTGGCCAGGCCAGGCCAGGGGGCTGGGTGCAGATTGGTCCTGGGGAGCCTCCTGCTCCTTCCACCATTCTAAGTCTTTAGCCCTCTAGACCATTGCAATCTCCACCTCCTGGGCTGGCGAAAGGGAGAGGACAGAAGGGGGGAGCAGGCTCCTCTGACAGACCCCAGACTTCCTCAAGCCCAGATGTGGCTTGCTCCTGCTCTCCTCTTCTCTGCCTGACCCTCAACATCTCCCAACTACTCCTTAGAGTGAAGCGTGACCCATCAGCACCACCGGGGACAATGGGGTGGGTAGACCTCTAGAGCTGGGAGATGTGGGGCCTGGCCCTGGCTCCGCCACCATCTGGTATGTGACCTTTGCGGTGCCTTTCTGGGCCATCTCAGGGGTAGTCTGGTGGGGGATCAGGGAACACCTGCAGGCTGACATCGACTGGAACCCCTGTTCTCTTTGGGAGCTGCCCTGAGGCTCCTGGGGTGGGGGATGTCCTGCTCCGCATACCCCAAGGGGCCAGGCTGAGCCCCCGAGTCAAGGGTTGGAGACTTCCTCCCTGAGGGAATGTTCCTCCAGAAGTCTGGCCTGGTCCCAGGCAGCCTGGGACTCTAGGGACCCTCAGCAGGAAAGGGCTTCCTACTGGCTGGGGTGCTCAGCCCCAGCTCCTGAGGCTGGGGGGCGGGGAGAGGTTGCTCAATATTGGGTGCGGCCCTGAGAGGGAAGATGGCGCCGAACTGGGAGAGGAAGGAAAGGAGAGAGGCACTAACTTGTGTTTCTGGGACAGGGTGGGAGGGGAAGGCCCCTGTCTGTGAGTCCTTTCCTGGGGCATAAAGAAACCCTCAAGGGAGGGTTGAGAGGGGAAGGCGGAGGAGGCTCTCAGGGGCAGGAAGAGACCCTATAGCACCACCCTCACCTTCCAAGACTCTTCTGAACTCTTGTTTTACTCGAACGCCCCCCCCCCCAGTTCTCCAGCTAGCTGCCTCAGTTTCCCAGCATCTCCCGCCAGGCCTTCGGTTCTTTCCCAAGCGATTCCACACCTCCTCCTGAAACTGCTTCCCGTGGTACCCCTGCGCCTGCTTAACCTGGGGTCAGCCCCAGAGGCCCTCCTCCCGCCACCGGAAGAATTCCAACCGCGAGGGGGCGCCTTCCCGCCCGCCGCCCTGGGTGGGGAGACCCGGCCTAGGTCTCTGGAGATCTGAATTCCAGGGTGCCCAATAAAGGGGGAGTTGTGGCAGATGTGCGGGCACGGTCCCCACATCTGGTCTTCCACGGAGGTGGGTGCCCCTAGGACAAGGGCCTGGGCGGTCCCCGTTCTGGGGGGCAGGAGTCCAGGGCCACCCCCAGTCTGCCCCGAATCCACCCGGAGCTCGGCCCCGCCGGAGCTCCCCGGGACGGGTCGGGCGCTCACCTCCAGAGCTTGCCCAGCGTCTTGCTGAGCTCGGCGTTGTGCAGGTGCGGGTACTGGTCCGCCAGCTTCCTGCGCGCCGCCTGCGCCCACACCATGAAGGCGTTCATGGGCCGCTTGACGTGCGGCTTGCTCTTGCTGGCGCCGTTGACGCGCACCGGCATGGGCACCAGCGTCCAGTCGTAGCCGCTGAGCACCTGGCTGACGGCCTCGCGGATGCACACGGGGAACTTGTCATCGTCCGCCTCGCCGTCCTGCTGCTCCTTCTTGACCTTGCCCAGCTCCCCGGGCCCGGGGCTGGCTCTCAGGCCCGAGCCGCCGCCGCCGTCGGGCCCCAGCGAGGGCGCGCTCCCCGGGGACAGGCAGCGGGGCTCCTCGGAGCCCACCGGGCTCAGCTCCACCTCCGAGAGGTCCTGCTCCTCGGCCATGTCGGTCCCGGCCGCCGCCTCGGCCGCCTCCCCCGGGCCCGCCGCCGGGGTCCTCGCGAAGAGCCCACCGCCCACCTGGACGGGAACAAGGCGCGCTGGAGCGCGGTGCGCGGCCGAGGGCGCCCGGCGGCTGGCTCAGCCCCGAGGTGGCGGCCTCCCGCTGGGCCCGCGCACATGCCAGACCACAGGTGGCGCGTCCCGCCTCCGCGTCTGCCCACCCGGTCCCAACCGTCTCTTGGTGGGGGTGGATTTTTTTAAACCTCCTTTTGGTGGAGGTTTGTTGATGGAAAGGAAGAAAAACGGACTCTTTATTCTGCTCTAATCCCGGCCCCTGGAATTTCCCACCTTTTCTCTCGCCTCCTTCTTCCCTTCCGCCCGCCCCGACGGAGTGCGGAGGAGTTGGGTGGGGGGCGCGCGCCGGGAGGTGTCAGCCCGGGAGCAGCGGGCCCTGGAGCCCTGGGCTTGCACTCACCTCCTCCGACCTCTCCTCCAGCCTGGGGCTCGTCCTGAGGAAGTGGAAAACCGTGTCCCAAGGTGTGCGGTCCAGCTCGGGGCTGGGGGGTGACGCTGGTGGGCCGGGAGGGAGGGGCTGGAGGGCCCTGAGCCTCGGGCCACCGCCTCGATAGGACAGAGCCTGAATCCTCACCACCAACCACCCTGGCCGGACAGCCTGAGACTGACTGAGCGACTGAGCCGCTGCGGAGGGCTGGGGAAGGAAGGAGGGGAGGGGGAGGGGGAGAGGAGGGAGGGAAGGGCAGAAGGTGGAGCCTCCAGAGCTCGCTCTCCTTCATCCCCAACACCCAGGGCTCCTCCACCGCGCCCAGACCCCCCCAGCCCTGCTGGGCACCGCTGCCCAGGCCCATCTCCTCCACTCAGCTTGGGTTTGGGCGGGCAGGTAGGAGTGGGGGAGAAGGCCAGGGAAGGGAGGGATGCAGGTGGCAGGGTCAGAACCTGTTGCTCCGAAAAGAATCGGACCCAGTTAGGACCCGGATCTCTGCCTTGGGTGGTGGAATGGGAAGTTGGCAGAGGATGGAGAAGGCCGGAGAAGGTCCTGTGGACCTGCAAGGGTGACAGGCCGGTGTCGCTTTATCTGAGAAATCGTATTGAGTGCCTACTGTGTACCCGGCACTGCTGTCTCCAGTCTCACTCCTCTCCCTCCCCGCCACCTCCACCTCAACCTGTACATAAGAGAGAGAGTGTTCATGCTGGCAAGGCAGGGGCAGCCGGACACCCCTGCCTGGTGCGGACACCTTGGCTCAAGGCTGGGCTGCCCCAAGGCAATGACACAGGCGGCCAAGGTGGGATGGGCTGGGGTCCTCTTCAAGTAGGTCTCAGAGGCCTTCTGGGATCCTATTTCCTGGGACCCAGTCCCCTCTACATTGAGACCACCCTCTCTTGGGACAGGGTGGGGAAGTCTCAGTCCCCAACCCCTACCCTGAGAAGTTGCTGGGTCCTGGCTCCCCCCTCCCCATCCCCTCTCCTCCTGGTTCTTCCTGCCCACCACCCATGACTCCTTTCCTCTCCTCTCTCCCAGGTCTCTCCTCCAAAGGGCACAGCCCTTTCTTCAATGAAGGCAGCCATACTCCAGTGGCTGGGCAGAGGTGGGGTGCATATGGAGGGACAGACGGAGGAGCCTGGGCTGCACTGGTTGACCACGTGCGGGTCCCAATTCCTCTGCCACTGGGTTAAGCCCCAGGCCCACCCCAAGGGGGTCCTGTCTGGAGCGGGGCTGGAATGGGGTGTCTGGGGAGGCAAGGCCTCATGCTTGAGAAGGCCCAGGGGTGGAGGGGGTGGGTAATGGGACACAATGAGGTAGTCACACGAGGCGAAGGCATGTTGGGGGGGGTGGCGGACATTGGAACACACACACACACATGCTCACGCACACACAACCAGCCAGACAATCGGGCCAGTGTGTCTGGGGCCTCGGAGCCCAGTGAATTAGGAGTTTGATAAGGGTTTTCTCTTTCTCTCGCTTGCTGGCCTTGGACAATCTCCCCCCAGTTTTCCTCGACGCCACCCCCGGCGCTGCCAACCCTCCTCCCCCCGCCTCCCTTCTCTTCCCTGTGCCCAGACTCTTGTTCGGGGCCTTGAAACAGTGAGCTGTCTTTGTTCGAAATACAGGTGAACGGCAATCATGTGATTAACACACACACACATAAAAAGCTTTTTAACAGCGCCCGCCCGGCCTCAGAACTGCCCAGAGAGGAGCCGCCCTGGATGGACAGAGGGACCGAGGGACGAGCATCCAGCCGGCCGTGTCCCGGCGGCTGCCTGGCAGCGGTCTCCAACGCCCGCTGCTGCCCGCCTGCCTGGCATCTCTTTCCCGGTGGGTCCCCGCTCATCCTTCCACCCCTTGGTCCCTCCTCTTGTAGGAAGGACCTCCCTGCTCTCTGCCATGGCTGTGACTGGGCCTGAGACCCCTGGGGCAGGGAGGGGTGCTGTGGAGGGAGAGTGCCCCGGGTTAGCAAGTTGGATGTGGGGTCTCCCAGGCGCTCCCCTCTCCAGCTCCCTGCCCCCCTCGCCCGCCTCAGCCCAGCTGCCAGGAAGGGGTGGGAGTAGCAGCGGCAAGCTGGTCTGTGGGGAGGCCACGCCAGGGGGGCCGCTCCCTCTCTCCCCCTCTCCTCCTTGTCTGCACACCGTTCCCCTGAGCGCCGTGTCTGGGCTCTCTGCATAGAGGTGCTGGGGAGGCAGGCGGGCCTGCAGGGGTGGAGGGGTGCAGGGGTGCACTACCAGATAACCAGGACTGAGTGGGGTGGAGACCCCTGCTGTGAACACTTTCCCTGCCCGCCACGCTGGCATCTGGGATCCCCTGCCTCCCATCCCAGGCCCTGGGGACCCCGTTTTCTCCAGCAGAGCAGGGTGAAGGCCCCTCATTCATCTCAGTGGAGTAGGGGGTTTGGAGAGTGAGGAGGGGTCCTGGTGGCAGGACGGCCACCTTCTGCTCCTTTTCCTGCTTGGGGTGGGAGCGGTCCCTTTACCCCTCATTCCTGGACCTCCCCCAGGGATGCTCGTGACCCCGTGAACCCAGCCCCCACCAAATCTGCCCTGAGGTGAGGGCTCGTTCCCACCACGGGAGGCCTGGTACTGGTGGACTGTAGGTCCACTCCAGGTGTGTCCGCCCCAGCAGACTGTCGGAGGCCTGAGTGCCCAGGGCACCTCAGGAGCAACAGGGGTTCCTGGGATCCAGCCTGGGTGGCATTCAAGCTGGTCCCAGATTTCCCCAGAAGATGGGCCCTGAGAGGAGAGGAAATGAAATTCTGTCAGTGAGTGCAAAGCTGACTGATGGCAGAGCTGCTTCAGGTCAGCAGTGACCCTTAACCCCTCAGCCCCCAGCCCTCTTCCTTAGGGCGCTGGTCCTGCCCACACCCCGGTCCCCTGTCAGTTACACGGGGCAATGATCATCCCTTCGCAGCCAGCCCCCAGGACACACCGAGGAAGGTCAGGAAATGCGCTGTTGGTAGAGCCTTCCAGGGCTGAGGTATGGTTCTGGTCAAGTTGAGCCTCTGCTCCAGCCTCAGTTTACCTGCATAGTCATGAGACAGGGTGAAGCTCAGAGGAGGGGACACAGGGAGACCCTTTACCACCTCTAGGTGTGGGTGTGGATGTGGTCTGGGGTCCTGCTACACGATTGCTGGTGGCCTCAGGCCTGGGCCTGTCCCCTCCCTGGGCCCGAGGGGCCTTCCATGGTGGGGGGGGGGCTCTGTGCTTCCCAGACAGGAGGTGCGCGCCATTCTTCTACTGGGTGGGGCCTGAGAGTCTGTGTCCCTACCAAGCTTCCCGGCACTTGCCTGGGATTGCGCTCATTCTTGCTGCCCTTTAGGATCACTTGTGGAAGCCCTTCCCTTCCCTTCTCTTTCCATGGGCTCTCGCTAAGTTGTTCAGGCTGGCCTTGAACTTGGGATCCTCCTGCCTCAGCCTCTGGAGTAGCTGGAATTACAGAGGGGCCACCGTGCCCAGCACTCATGGAGCTTTAAGAAATACTGAATCCCTGATCCCACCAGACTGGTTCATGCTGAATTTCTGGGGATGAGGGGCAGACACGTTATTTTTTTTTTCAGCTCCCTGGCAGGACTTGCTTTCCCTGGGGCAGCAGTAGGGGTGTCTCTGAGCCAGAATCCCCAGGGAGTGGGATCGGGGCAGGAGCTATGGACCCCAGAACTGGAGGGCAGATCTACAGGTTACACTGGGGTGTCCAGGGAGTTGGGGATGTGGCAGGGGAGAGGTTGTGCACTGGGGAGGCGGAGAGCTGAGGGGCAGGGTTAGAGGTCAGCGATAGAGTCATGGCAGAGGCAGAAGCCTTCTCTCGGCTTGGTCTAGGGGTGTCTGGAGGTGTGGGCTCTCCCTTGAACACTTTCTAGGCCACCCCACCCCTGGGCAAGGCCATGTCTTCCTCAGTCTGGAATGTAGTGATTTGGAGTCAGGAAACCCCACCACTGGCATCCAAGTGGCCTTGGACAAATTATGTTATGAACCTCAGGACTTGGTTGATAATTTCATACATCCACTATATCCTCAAGTGGGTGAGAGAAACAAGAATACATACACATGGGCTGAGGGTGTAGCTCAGGGGAGGGCATCTGCTTAGCATGTGCAAGGACCTGGGTTCTATCCACAGCACTGCAAAAAATAAAGAAAAAACAAACCAAAGGAAACCCAATTTAGTAATGGCTCAATAAATGTTTCAATAATTTGTTTTGTGGTGCTGGGGAATTGAACCCAGAGCCTTGTTTATTGTAAGCAAGTGCTCTACCACTGAGCTACATCCCCGGCCCGTCATTGAATGTTTGTAGAGAAAGTGATGTAGGTGTTAGGCCAGTGCAGCGGAGGGCTGTCGCCTTCAGTTGCAGTGCACGCTTACCCAGCAGCCAGGGTCCAGTGTGAACACACCTTCAGGGTTCATGCTCTGCCTTTCAAATCCCAACATCAGATGGTGTGCATGTGTGTTTGTGTGTGTGTGTGTGTGTGTGTGTGTGTGTGAGAGAGAGAGAGAGAGAGAGAGAGAGAGAGAGAGATAAGCTCCTCCCTCATGGGCCTCCCTACCTGTACCCCTTTGACAATAGAGGTGACATTTTTTCCAGGGCCTCCCCATGGGTCTGGCCCAGCTCTGAGGGCTCCTGTCATTTGACTCCATCCTATCAACAATCCCATGAGTAGGTGCTGTTATTACTCTTATTCTAGGAAGGAAACTGAGGCACAGAGAGGTTCAGTGATAGAGCTGCATTCACCCAACTAGCAATGGTAGGGCGTGGACTGGGGCCTGGGGTTTGCTCCTGACCACCCTGTCTGCTGCCAGGAGAGCCTGGTGCTGCCGCGGGCCTGTTCCCCCTCCTCCCTCCTGCTGGGCCTCTGAACTTGCTCCCCCCCACCCCATGCCATCCTGCCCTCTCTGCCTGCCTGAGGCCTGTCGCTGCTTGCAGAGGCCTCTCCAGGGATGTGCTCCTGGGCAGCTTGGCTGGAATTCTTTCTCCATTCCGTCCCCTGGAGGAGGAGACCTCTCAGTACCTGCCTCAGCTCCTCCCTGCACAGGGTCAGGCCCCACTCCCTATGGGGCCTCTAAGGGCAGGGATGTACTGGCTGGTCTCAGCCCCTCCAGGGCCCTGCATGACCTTGGGTCATCTCCCCTGAGTTGGTTTTCTGTCCAAGGAGGAAAAGACTGGGGAGGAGAGCATGGAGCAGGTAGGTGGCTTCCTAGAGGCCCGAGATCTGGGGCAGGAGGAGGGTGTTCCAGTCCCAACAGGGGCTCTTGCCTCTCCCCATTTCTGGTCCAAGCTGGAGGCTGTTCCAGGGGCCTGACTCTTCCTTCTCTCCTAACCTCCCCCACCCCTCCGGGAACAAGGAAGCTGGGGCCAGTGCCCAGTGCTGCCTCGGGCAGCCTGGTCTCTGGCCTCTTCTTAGAAGCCTTCAGAGAGACTGCCCATTCCTGTCATCCAAACCCAGCTGCCGGAAAGCCCTTCCTGGTCTCTGTTCTGAACCTCTCCTGCTATGGTGAACTTTTATGAACACGCCCCTCCTTGCAGGGCCCTAGGCCAGGATCTGGGGCCGGGAGGTGATGGAGACCAGACCCTGGCACAAGGGCCTCAGGACTTGATGAGAAACAGGCAGAGAAATCCAGAACCCACACAGCTCAGGTCCTGCACACATGAACCGGCGGCTGGAGCTGGGACCCTGGAGCCCAAGGGCTGGGGTCAGGTCCTGATGACTGCAGAGGCCCTGGGCTGCCTTGGCAAGCTTCCTCCCTCTCCGAGCCTCAGTTTCCCCATCTGTCAAACATGGGGCAGGCTAGATGATCTCTGAGGGCGATTTCAGATCGGATGGCCCATGACCTACATTTCAGAACAGGAGGCCGTGCCTGGCCAGTCTTCCCAGGCTGGTGCTTAGACCCTGGGTGCTCTTCAGGACACTAAGGCCTGTCTGGAAAGGCATTTTGCAGCCAGGCACCGTGGTGCACACGCTTGTAATCCCAGTATTTGGGAGGCTGAGATAGGAGGATCCTAGGTTTTAGTGAGACCCTCAGCAACTTAGACACTGTTTCAAAATAAAAAGGGCTGGGGTATAGGTCAGAGGTAGAATGGGGCTCAACCGCCAGTACCAAAAAAAAAAAAAAAAAAAAAAGAGAGAGAGAGAGTGAGAGAGGCATTTTGGGGCAAACATGCTTGGGAAATGCTGCTTTCTACTAGAGGCAGGGCCTATGAGTGTGTTCAGAGTTCTATATTCTGCATTTAAGAAGTTGACCCTTGTTTAAAATGTGAATCTCGCCGGGCGGGGTGGCGCACGCTTGTAATCCCAGTACTTGGGAGGCGGAGACCAGAGGATCCGGATTCGTGGCCAGCCTCAGCTACTTAGTGAGGCCCTCTGCAACTTCATGAGACCAGATTTCAAAATAAAGGATAAAAACTAGGGCTGGGGGTGTAGCTCGGAGGTAGAACGCCCCTGGGTTCAATCCCCAGTACCACAAAAAAAGGAAAAAAAATGTGAATCTCAACTTATTATTAATGTTTTTACCACTCGACTAAAGTCTGGTGGTCTCGATGGGATACGGCTTCACCCCGTTGCACACAGGACATGGTGGCCTCAGAGGCCCTTGGTGCCAGAGTGAGATGCGGACGTCCTCTGCATCTGGGTCGCCTTGCCCTGGGTTCTGATCCCGTCCAGCCCAGCTTAACATTTGCTGGGTGACTGTGTGACGTCGGGCCTGGGCAGGGAGTGGGCTACATAGAATATGGCCCTTGTCCCATAAGGCCCCGCATCCCTGTGCCTGCAGAGTCCTCCCTTCCTGCCATCTTGTCCGTCTGCGCTTTCCTCCAGCTCCTTCCTCCACTCTGCGGCTCTCCTGCTTCCTCTTCCCTCCCTGCCTGGCCTCCCTCTCCGAGTCACGGAAGAGGAGCTCTGACCAGGGAGGGTTTGGACGTCCCTTGGGGCATGTCCTCAATTCCTTGGCACCTCCAGTCCCAGCACGGGGCTCACAACGTCCACACTCCAACTTGGCCCTGCCCTTGACCTTAGCTGCAGCCATGGCAGCCCAAGCCTCTGCAGACCCAGCCCTGCCGGGACCCCCGCCTGCTGGCCAAGGCCCCGCTTCCTGCCTTGCTCACCTGCCCAGCAGGACCTGGTCCAGCTGGTCCTGCTGCCCTCCTCCGTGGTGCCTGACACACGGTCCGCAGTGATGGGTGCACGAATGATTTGCACGGGGGGGGGGCAGAGGCAGCGCGGGCTGGGGCAGGAGCAGGCGCTCGCATCACACAGCTTCCGGTGTGGATCTTGTACCCCGCTCCTCAGCTGTGTGTCCTCAGCAAATGACTGAGGGTCTCTGAATCTGTTTCCTTCCAGAAGGTTGTGGTGAGGATTAAACCAGATAATGTCTGTAAACACTCGGGTCGGTGCCTGGCACATGTCGGGGCCCCATAAATGCCAGCTGTCATTACTAGCCTCTCGCGGCTCTGTCTGCCAAGGGTGGCTGTTGGTTGTCCTTGAGTTTTACAGTAGTCATTGCTTCTTGTCCTGTCGAAGTGCTATCATAGGGTGTCCCCTCATTTACTCCCGCTAACCCCAGAGGCTGGCAGAGCAAGGGCAGGGTCGCCAGCCCACTGAACTGAACAGAAAGAGAAGCAGGTGACAGAGGTCACGTGACCGTGCAGTCATGGAACCGGACATTGCTGCGTGACTCTTGCCTCCAGCTCTCCCGAGGACACCTCGGCGAGGCTCTGCTGTCTGTGTGGAAATGAAGAACTCATGGACGGGCCGGGCATGTGTCATTCATTCATACATTCCCAGACATGTTCTAGGCAACGTGGCGCAGCTGTGCGTGACAGTCAGGAGTGGTGAAAGTGGAAGGGGGGGAGGCCGGGCCGTGTGGCCTCGATAGCATGGTGCCGCCTGCAGCGGGCTGGAGCTGCTTTATAGTCTGTGCAGGGTAGGCTGCGTGTGGCCAGGAGGGGTCTTCCTCTTTCTACCCCTGCCAGGTGGCTGGGTCTCCTGCAGGGGGCTTGTCAAGGTCGCTCCGTTTGCAAGTGACAGCTGGACTGGGTCCTTATTCCAATTCCTTGTTACTTTATTCTGTCATCCAGGGCACTGTGCAGGACCAGGCTGGGTGTGACAGAGCTCGGGCGCCCAGCTCTCTGCTCGCACATGGTTTACCTCTGTCCCCCAGATGTGAAAAAGGGGGATCCAGAGGGGATTATTGCTTTTGCTTGTGTGTGTAGTACTAGGGATTGAACCCAGGGGCATTCTACCTCACAGCTGTGCCCAAAGCTCTTTTTAATTTTTTTTTTTGTGTGTGGTACTGGCAGTCAAACTCTGGGTTATTCTACCTCTGAACTACACCCCTAGCATGATTTTATTTTTTATTTGGAAACAGGGTCTCATCAAGTTGCTGAGAACCTCGCTAAATTGCTGAGGCTGATTTTGAACCTGCGATCCTCCTGTCTCTGCCTCCCAAGTACTGGCATTAGAGACATGCACCACCATGCCCAGCCAAATTTTTAAATTTTTATTTATTTTTGTGGTACTGGGGATTGAACCCAGGGGCATTCTACCTCTGAGCTACATCCCAGCCCTATTTTATTTTATTTTATTTTGAAACTGGGTCTCACAAAGTTGCGGAGGGCCTCACTAAGTAGCTGAGGCTGGCCGCGAACCTGGATCCTCAGGTCTCAGCCTCCCAAGTACTGGGATCACAGGCGTGCGCCACCACGCCCGGCTGGTTTTCTCATTTGTGTGGGCTGGAAGGACCCTCCCCTCAGTGACTCCTGACTCTTCCATGATGTCACTTTATAATGACACCGGAAGCTGAGTGTCGTCCAGCCTGGGATCCTGAGCCAGACGGAGCAGAGTTCAGGGCTGGCCCTTGCCCTACTTGCTGGTGGTAGGATTGGGCCAAGTTAGGTAATCTTCCCCATACCTCTTCACCTGGTCTGTAAAACGAGGATAACCACACCTGCCTCGTTGGAATGTCCCAAAGATGAAGGGGGGACAAGGAATGGCAAGTGCTCAGCACAGTACATGGGACAAAACTGATCCAGGCCTGTGGCTTTCTCTCGTTGTGTTGACTATGGCTCAGCATCTACCTGGGAGGGTGGCTAGTGTTCTGGGCAGAGTGGTGTCTTGGGTTAATAAGACCCAGGACAGCCGGGCATGGTGGCACACGCCTGTCATCCCAGTACTTGGGAGGCTGAGACAGGAGGATCGCAGGTTTGAGGACAGCCTCAGCAAGTAGTGAGACTCTCATCAACCTAGTGAGACCTTGTTTCGAAATAAAAATAAAATAGGGCTGGAGGTGTAGCTCAGAGGTAGAGTGCCCCTGGGTCCAATCCCCAGTGCCTCACACACACACACACACAAAAAAAAAACGAAAGAAAAAGAAAAAAATAAGACCTAGGACAATCTCCTCTTTCCCAGGGTGAAGAGTTGAGCTTGCCAGGATAAGAGCAGGGTCCTGGGCAGTCCCCAACACCGCCAAAAAACAAGACAAAACAAAACAGCAAAACAGGGCCCTTGGGCATAGCCCTGGGTGTGCGCGCCCACCAGGGAGCTGTGGGTCATACACAGCCATGAGATAGCCGTGGGGCCGCCAGGCTGAGGCCTCGCACCATCCACCCGGTCACCTTTGGGCCTGCTTCGTGACATCCTGGTATTTTGTCTCACCTCCCTACCAGGTAGCAAGTCGAGAACTCAGACAGTTTGATGCCTCCTTTTTGGGGCTTAGAATCTGGACCTGAAGTCTTGGAGACTTAACATTGGCAGGCACAGTGGGACTCTTTCCAACTCTTGCTGTGTGACCTTGGAGAAGTCAGCTGCCCTCTCTGGATGCATTCCGTCCTCTGTACAATGAGGAAGTTGGCCTCTGACATCTCCGGCAACTCTGTCAGATTTACTATCAGGGGCTGTAGGGTTTTATAGGAAAAGATCGGCATCTGGTTTTGTCTCCCACCTAGCCAGCTGCACATGTGAGCACACAGCAAGTGCTCAATAAGTGCTTACTGAACTCATGAACCGTGGAGATAACTCACTAAAGGCCCCGATGGCACTTCTCCTCTCCCCAGCAGGCCTGTCCCCTGGCCTGGGTCACGTCATCCCTGCTAGCCTGTGGGGCAGGACACACACATCCCCCCAGATCCTCCAGCACCGCATCCTCCCGCAGCCCCTGGACTTCTTGCCAGCACGCTTCGCCATTGATGGCTGGGTGCTTATTGCCAGATGATTCATTGTCTGTTTTCCTCCAAGGACGTCAGCTTCCCGACTCCTCAGGGATCCTCTGAGTGCCCGGTGAATGAATGAATGAATGAATGAATGAACAAGTGAACAGAGCCTCATGCAGAGGATGGAAGGAGGAGAGGCAGAGGGAGGCTGGGAGGGGCGATGAGAGCAGCGAGGACTCTGAAGGCTAGAAGTGAGGCTTGTCCAGGCCCCACATAATGGAGGCAGGCGTGACTCCCAGTCCAGTGCTCTTCCTTTCCCTGGAGCAGGGGGGTCCTGGGGGACGGGCCGGGTTTCCTGGGGGAGCCAAATCCCTGAGGACCTAGAGGGGGGAGGTGGGGTGGGGATCTGAGCCGCTCCACCCCTTTCCCCAGCAGGCAGGAAGGACAGGGCAGATCTGTCAGTTTCAGACACTGCTGCCCCAGGGGACCCAGCCCTGAGCCCAGGGAGGCTGCGGGTGAGGGGGGGACAGGAAGCTCTCCCCCTCCCTCCTGCCCCACCCTCCACCCCCATCTCTGGCGAGGGCTTGCAGCCCCAGGCCTTGGCACTCCGGGGACGGGGGTGGGGAGGGGGGGACAGAAACACCATTCTGGCCACGTGCCTTCCCCTCTCCTATTTGATTCTGGTCTCGGAAGGTAACTGCCCCGGCGGGCCCTGGAGAGCCGGGCTGGGCCCCGAGGTTAGGGGCACGGAGGGAAGCAGAGAGGGCACTGCCCACTTGAGCCCTCCCTGCTGCCTGGCACCGTGCAGACCGTGGGGCATCTGCCTGGAGGATGGGAGAGCCCCGGGGTTGGGACCCAGGAAGCCTCACTGGGAGGCCGGCTCCGCCGGAATTGCTGTTTGACCTAAGAGGGGCTCAGCCCCTCTCTGGCCACCTTTGTTCTCTAGCTGCCGATGTGACCCAAACTTGGCGTGGCAGCCGCTCTTTGGGGAGCTTGTGAATATGGGTCCCCAGGCCCCCTTCTGAGTTGGAGGGTTTTTAAAGGCTTACTTGTACTATGGAAATAGATGGTTTTCAAGATCCGCCTCCCCAAAACTTGGCCAGGCCACGGCCTGGGCTTAGGGACTGGCCACACTGGCTGTGGCGCTGAAGCACAGTAGGTGTACAGGCCACAGGGAGCCACTGTGACCTGCCAGAGTCGTGAGGAGCCTGAGCTTTCTGGCTGGAGCTGCCTCGCCTCCCCTCCTCCATCTCCTCAGAAGTCTCTTCCTCCTGACCTTTCTTCTTCTCTTCTTTCCACTTCTGTCTTTGCTTTGATTTCTTTTTCTCCACATTGCGGTTTTTTTTTTCCTCTTCTTTCTGTCCAGTCTCCTCTCTGGGAGCCACCTTCTTTTCCTCCTCCTCCTCCTCC
>PVJS01006400.1:0-24591 GCA_004027185.1 Glis glis
CCGCCTCCCAAAGTACTGGGATTACAAGCATGCGCCACCACGCCCGGCCTCGAAAATAACTTTTAATTAGCAGTTAAGAACAGGAATGGGCCGGGCATGGTGGCACACGCTTGTAATCCCAGTACTTTGGGAGGTGGAGACCGGAGGATCCCAGTTCGCGGCCAGCCTCAGCTGTCTCTCTCTCTCTCTCTCTCTCTCTCTCTCTCTCTCTCTCTCTCCTTAGTGAGGAGGTATAGCGCGGAGGTAGAACGCCCCCGCGTTCAATCCCCGGTACCGCAAAAAAAAAAAAAAGAAAAAAGAACAGGAATGGGGATCATGCGGATCCCCTCACCTCTCTAGCTTCTGCTTGATTGTTCTTGATTAAGCTCGATAAAAATAGCTCGGCTGTGTCTGCGGTGGTGTGGCCAGCCTGCCCCGCCCACCCCCGATGAAGTGAATGGTGTCCTGGCCCTGCCTGGCACACCTCGAGGGAGAACCACCTTGAAGCCGGGTGTTCACGGATGGCCCCTGGCTGGAGATGAGGTACAGGCTCCCAGTGGAAGGTAGGGGTTCTCTGTTCATCAGATCAGGACCACAGTCCCCTTGATCCGCCCCTGCCCAGCGCCCCGGGAAACCAGGCATCTCCACCTTCCCGTCCTGGGTTGTATGGAGGTGGGAATTCTGCCCTAGAGAATGCTCCCTGTCATCTTCTTGGGCCAAATGCAAAATTCTGTCCTAGGTCTCAGTAATTCTCTGGTGCCCGTTTTTCAGGGGCGTATGCAGACGAGGGACATCCTGTAGGTTTTTGCCATGTCCCAGCATGAAGAAAGACGAACACTTACTCCACACAATTTCCTTCCCACACCTGCCCCTCGCTGACTGCGGGCCATCCCAGGACTCTGCGTGGGGGACCCGGCCGGGGGTCCAGTGTGGCCGGCGTGAATAAGAGAAGATGGAATTCAGGTCAGGCTCAGGCGAGGAGAGGCGGGTGTTACTGTGCAAGCCGGACTGTGCTCAGAATCGGGTCAGAACCAGCCGGCTCGCAGAGCTACCCTCCTGCAGAGCTCAGGTGTGGGACAACTCGGTGTGTGTGTGGGTCTCCTGGAACTGCACAGGAGGGGAGGCTGGGTGCTAAAAACACAGGGGTTGGGGAAGGGGAGGGAAGCTCCACCTTGGCCGAAAGGGACAGGTGTGCCGTACCGGTCTGGACAGGGAGCAGGGGTCTGGGTCCAATTGGGTCTTACTCTGTGACCTTGGGCAGGCCCGGGGTTCAGGGTTTGCTCTGGGCCTCAGCTGCCTCCAGAGGAATGCAGGAACTATACTAGTGTCTCTCTGATGGCCACTGTGGTTATAAGGGAGAAGCAGGGGAGGGAGCTGTCTGGCACACATGCCTGTCTACCACGGGGACACACAGCTCGGAACACGGGGTGCACGCCTCCAGGGAGTGAGCCAGCTCCCAAATGGGCGCCAACGGGAGAAGTGTGCGGCTACCCTCCGACTGTCCTACGCCGGCAACTCTTCTGTGAGTTCCAAATCACTTCTGAATGAACAGTTAAAATTTCCAAGGCAGCCCACAACCTATGGGTATGGAAAGGTCTCCAAAATATATCGTGTGTGTGTGCGTGCGCGCGCGTGAGGGTGGAGTAACAAAAAACAAGCAAAAAACCAAGATTCAGAGTGAAAAAGCAAGATAGGGAAGTTGGTGCGTCCCCTGCCCCAAGAGGAAGGGAACATAAACACCCACCCAGGCTTCTCCGAGGAAACCCATGACAGACTTTGTCTGGGGGAAGCGGGCGAGGACGCCAGGTCCAGGGAGAAGGGGGTCCTTCTGCAGGGGAGCCATTTTGCACCTGTAAATGGTGGTACCATTGTACAAGGCACCTAATTGAAAACTCAAATTGGTGTTTTTTTTTTTTTTTTTTTTTTTTTACTGGGAATTTACCCCAGGGACATTCTACCTCTGAGCTACACCACCAGCCCTTTTTGTTTTTTATTTTGAAACAGGGTCTCATTAAGTTGCGGAGGGTCTTACTAAATTGCTAAGTCTGGTCTCGAACCTGTGATTCTCCTATCTCAGCCTCCCACGTACTGGAAGTACAAGTGTGCACCTCCATGCCCCGCTTTCAAATTGATTTTATTTTGGGGGGTATTGGAGGTTGAACCCAGAGGCATTCTACCTCTGAGCTACACCCCCAGCCCTATTTTATTCTTTTATTTTGAAACAGGGTCTCGCTGAGTTGCTGAGGGCTTTGCTAAGTTGCTGAGGCTGACCTCAAAGCTGTGATCCTCCTGTCTCAGCCTCCCAAGTACTGGGATTACAAGCATGCATCACCATGCCTGGGGCAAATTGATTTATTTTTGCGATACTGGGGATTGAACTCAGGGGCATTCTACCTCTGAGCTATACCCCCAGCCCTATCTTTTATTCTTTACTAAGTTTCGGAGGGCCTCACTAAGTAGCTGAGGCTGGCCGCGAACCTGCGATCCTCCTGTCTCAGCCTCCTAAGTACTGGGATTACAAGTGTGTGCCACCAAGCCTGGCTTCAAATTGATTTTTAAAGAAGAGAAACTGATGAAATACAGTGGTTGATGCAGTGGAAATCTGCTCATGGAAGTTATCGATCTCAGCTGGAAACGGGAGGACAGTGTGGGTGTGCCGGGGGAGAACAACATTCATTCATGCTGACGCCACAACAAGGATGCGTCCCCGGGATTCACGAGGTGGAGGAAGCGGGTGCAGGAGGACTGAGCACTCTGCATCCGTTTGGGGTGGCACAGGCAGAGCCTGCCACGGGCAGGAGGGAGCTGCCGCTTGTGGGTGCTCTGCACCTTGACGCGGGTGACGGTCATGGGGTGCAGAGAAGGGTAGAGAGCCACAGAGAGGTGCACAAAGCCCTGCGCGTTACGCCTCAGGACAGAGGAGACCAGCGTGTGCCCAGAAAGCAGACCAGCGCGTGTCGCGGCCCATGTCTTATAGCCACGGGAGCTGCCTACTCTGGTTCCCGGTAAGTCAGAACTTAGACTTTTGGACACAAAAGTTGGAAGTCACTTGTCTGTGGACAGTAGGTGAGCTCTAGTCTGGGGCCTGCTGGCCCTCTGTTCCTCCCTGCAGCCTGGGTATCTGTGGGGTCCCCTGCCCTGCTGGATCAGCAAGGCCTCCTCCAGAGCGCATCAGAACAGGTGGGGTAGCACGAGCCCCATTTTTTTTTTGCGGTACCGGGGATTGAACCCAGGGGCGTCTACCTCCGCGCTACACCCCTGGCCCTATTTTTTATACTTTATTTTGAAACTGGGTCTCACGAAGTTGTGGAGGGCCTCACTAAGTAGAGAGAGAGAGAGAGACAGGGAGAGAGAGAGAGCTGAGGCTGGCCGCGAACCCGGATCCTCCGGTCTCCGCCTCCCAAAGTACTGGGATGACAAGCGTGCGCCACCACGCCCGGCACGAACCCCATTTTCTGATGGGGAGACTGAGGCTTGGACCAGGACTGGAAAGCAGGTGAGGCCCTGAGCATCTCATGCCAGCCTCCAGGGCTCCTGCAGATCCCGTCTGCCTGCGGGGCTTCGCGCTACGGGAATACTCCTCCAAAACCCTCCGGCGCTTGGGTGCATCCGTCATCTCCTCCACTGGGGACGAGCCTAAAGCTGGACTCGCCTGGCTTCCTTCTGCCCTGGTTTCCACGGCAACCACATGGTCCTGAAGCTGTTTCCTAGGGGGAGGTGGGGGCCCCTGCACTCAGAAAAGCCATCATGGTTGCTGCACCCCCAGGACTGGATGCCAGCAGGCTGGTGCTGGGAAGGGTGTGTCCCCGGGGGCGTTGTCCTCCTGCCTGAGCACCTGCCTGGAGCAGCGGTGGTGATGGTCAGCAGAGTGTGTGAGCACTGTGGACACCGCTGCCTGGCTTGGGAGCGGATTTATGCCACAGCTTGGCACTGGCTCAGTCCCTCACTATGAGGTTACCTCCAGCTAGTTTCCTGTTCTGGGGAGAGGTGGTGCCCTTCTGAAATCTCCATGGTGAGGGGGGAGCTAGCCCAGGAGCACCCCAGCATGGGCCTGGCCCATGCGGCCCATGCCATGGAGTGTCCCTGCGTCCTCCTGTCCCTCATGACCCCAGGGTCTCCTGTCCCTTTCGGCCAAGGTGGAACTTCCCTCCTGACCCTCGCCCCGATGTCCTCAGCTCCCAGCCGGTGCTCCTCCACAGCTCAGGGCAGGGCTCTGCTCCCTGTGCCAAGCCCTCTAGGAACTTCTCCTTCCGGAACCAGGGAGGAAGGACAGCTCGGTCTCTGGGTCCTGTGTTGAGAGCCCGTCATTGTTCTTGCAGGTCCGTGGGCAGCAGCTGCTCCCACTTCCCGGGGGCCCCGGCCCTGGCCTTTCTGCCATTGCCCACGGGGGAGGAGAGCAATCAGAAACTGCAGCCCCAGCTGGGTGTGGTGGAGCACACCTGTGATCTTAGTACTCAGGAGGCTGAGACAGGAGGACTGCAGGCTCAAGGCCAGCCTCAGCAACTTAGTGAGACCCTGTTTCAAAATAAAAAATAAAAAGGGCCGGGGGGGGGTAGCTCAGAGGTAAAAATGCCCCTGGGTTCAATCCCTAGTACCAAAAAAAGAAAAGAAAAGAAACTGCAGCCCTGGAGAGAGGGGCCCTTTTCCGCCCTTCCAATGGCTTCCCCAGGTGGGGCTCAGCTGGGGTAAACACGCCAGGGGCTCCTGGCTGCCCTTGCTGCCTGGGACCTGGAGGAGCGACACTCCCCTTCCCCTGTCTGCAGGGGCTGGCAGCTCCCTCCATGTGGCCACCCGCCATCTGCCCACCAGATGGCGCTGTGCGCTCGCGGCCCACTGCTACCTGGTCCAGCCAAGCCCAGTGCCTGGGATGTGGGGACAGGGAAGGCATGCTCATGGCGAGAGGCTCTGACCTTCCAGAAGTCTCCATAGCAAGCTGACCTGCCCAACGGGAAGGAGCTGTCTCCTCCCTGTCCCCTACCACCCTTCCGCCTCAAGTGGCTGCGAGGCTTCTGGGGTCAGGCCCCACCCGCTCTGTGAGCTGCCTGGAGCAGTACTGGGTCTGGCCCCTCACAGGCTTGGCGGGGTGTGGGGGGTTCAGGGGTTGATGGGAGGCCCTGGGAGGTTCCTGAGACGGTTCCATGCCACAGCTGGTGCCGTGGTTATTCTAGGCAATGCTCCTGGCAGACATCCATCCTTACTAGGTCCCGGCGGGAGAGGTCAGTGTGGGGAGGGCAGTATGTGATTGTGGAGTGGGGAGCCAGGGGCATGCTGGGAGCCCTGGGGCATGCTGGGAGGGAGCCCTCAGTGACCCTCCTGCTGCATGCTTGCCGGCGCCTGCAGCCTGCGCCTCTCTGGAGGGCGCCCTGGCTGGGACTTTCTGGAGGGCACCCTGGCTCGGTCTCTCTGGAGGGCACCTGCAGCCCGTGCCTCTCTGGAGGGCACCCTAGCTGGGCCACATGCCATTGTATCCGTGCCACTATGCAGGCCTGAAGGCAGGGTGGGGACGTGGCTCTGCCCACCTGCCCACAGACTGCAGGTGCTGGCGAAGGGTGTCAGCCAGAAGAGAGACGGCAGAGGCCAGAACCCTGCAGACCAACGGTGGCACAGAAGTGAGTCATCAGATGCCTGCGGGCACCGAGTAACCCCGAGGGGCTCACGGGAAGGGAGCCTCCTTGCGGCGTGGCTGCTCCATGGGAATCCAGAGCAGTCAGGAGCTCTAGGACGATGCGCCCCCTGGGAGGGCAGGGTTTGTCCCCCTGTGACGATGGCCTCCAGGCCCACCGTAGACTTGCAGTCACTGTGGCTGAGTGGATGTACGCACGTCCGCCAAGAGGGGCCATCTCAACCCAGTTTCCCTTCCTGCTGAAAGGACCACAGAGGGCTGGCCACTGTCCCCTGGGGACCAAGGTTCAAAGGGATGTGGCTGCCCCGGGCCCCATTTGGGCACTCCAAACAGATGCCCAGGGCACACGCAGCTACACGCAGCCTCCCGAAGCACTGTGGTATCAGTTTGAACATAGATGGCCATCTTCCCCGGACTTCACGAAGATGCCTTCCGGGGTGCCAGCCATCGCTTGATCTAAGGGCAGCCCATGCCGAACAGGAGCACCATGTGCCCTTCCCTGCCAGCATCACCTCCCCGCGGAGCCTCTGGCTTCTACAGCAGAGGTACCTGGCCCATACCGCTGCCGTCTCAGCGACTGTGCGGAACTGGGGATTGAACCCAGGGGCATTCCACCTCCGAGCTACACCCACAGCCCTAGTTTTTGTTCTTTATTTTGAAACAGGGTCTCATTAAGTTGCGGAGGGCCTCACTAAGTGGCTGAGGCTGGCCGCGAACCCGGCTCCTCTGGTCTCAGCCTCCCAAGCACTGGGATTACAAGCATGCGCCACCACGCCTGGCTTTGCCCAGGGGCTTGTTCTCCGCGACCCATCCGGCTCCTTGCAATCAGAGCAGCGACAAGAGAGAAGCAGCCAGATGCTGGGGAAGGTGGATTCCAGCCCCGGAGCCAGCATGGCCCGGAGGAGGCGAGGTACTCACCGTGCTAGTGGTGAACTCCGGCGGGTTGTCATTCACGTCTGTCACTGTGATGATGGCCGTGGCTGTGTTTGAGAGGCCGTAGTTCAGATTCCCTTCCATGTCTGTGGCCTGGATGATGACCGTGTACTGCTGAACTTTCTGGAGGGGAGAGAAGCGGGAGGACGGCGGGTCAGTCTGGTTTGGTGGATGGGGCCCGTGTGCCTTCCACCAGAATGGGGTTGGCTGGGGCCGGCTCCCTCTGCTCGGGCTGTGTGCCGGGCGGAGGCTGGGCTTCTCTGACCTCTGGGGCAGAGGCTGCCTATGAGAACTCTCCCCTTCCCTTGCCGTGGGTGACAGGTGGCAGGAAGCGGTCAGCTCTGTCTCTATCTCAGGGGCCTCAGACGGGCACAGGTCACCTTTGGTGCTGAGATAGAGAACAGGGCCGGAGAGCACAGGTTTGGAGGAGCAGAGGAGGCCATTTGCAAAGCGCGGGGAAGCCCGTGGCCATGAGTCAGAGGGATGTCAGAGTCCAGCAGAACCACAGGTCAGAATTCAAACAGGGAAGAGAAGATGGACCTCCCTCTGCACAGGTGCCGGTGTAGCAGTGCTCAGTCTAGCTGGCCTCGGGTGCAGGTGTAGCTCTGACAGACAGTGAACCTGCTGGCACCAGTGCCCATGTGAGGCACGGAAGGAGTCTCACAGACTTCTTTGTCCCGACCCTCGCCGGAGTCCACCAGTGCCCAGGTCCCTGAATCGGCCTCAGTGGCCTTTGCAAGCCCCTTTCTGACCAGAGGCCACACACTTCTGACACGACAGCTGAGGGCCGGCCTGGTGGGCAGCTCTGCTGGGAGCCCAGCCTGCCTCCCACCAGCACCATTGGGGGAGGAAGGATTCTGGGGACCAAGGCGGAAAGGGGCCCTCTGAAATGCCCTCCAGGTGCCTTGCGATCCCGACTCTTGCTCCTCTAAAAGGAGAAAGGAAAAGACCGGTTTCCAGCCATGTGATTCAGCGAAGTGAGCTTGGGTCACAGACACGGGCTCCATAAAAAGTTATAAACAGCAGACAGGTTGCCAAACGTTCTCTTTCTATCCATCCATCATCCATCTACCCATCTCTCCCTCCCCTTCTCCCTCCCTCCATCCACCCCTCCCTCCATGCTCTCACCCATCTATCCTCCTTCCTCCTTCTACCCTCCATCCCTCCATCTTCCAGCTCTCTATCCCCCCTCCCTCCCTCCCAGACCAAAGCCAGCCTGTCAGCTAATGATCAATAAATGCATGAGCCCCGCCAAAGCTGGGAGGGGTTTCCAGCTAAGCCACCTGTGGAATTGTGAGCGAAATAAATGGAAACGAATGGTTGCTCCAGGATGCTGGATTCTGGGAGGTTTTGTTACGTCGCAGGAGCTCACTGATATGCCCCAAATCCTCCCTATGGTCTCCAAGGCTCCGTGTGGCCCGCTGCTGAGCGCCTCTGCAGCCTCGTCTCAGGTCGCCCCTCTTGTGGAGTTCTCTCCTGGCCTGCAGATGAGTCAGGCCCCATCATGTGCTCTCAGCCCAACTGCTGTCACCCACTGCTGGAATCCCAGGTCTAGCTTCTCACGGGTGTGTCCCATCTGACTGTCATCTCTGTCCCTCACCAAGCGGAGCTCTGGAGGCCACACTATCTTATTCGCCACCGTGTCTCCAAGTCATGTAGTGCCCAACCCATAGCAGGTACCTGGGAACATGAGCTGAATGCTCCCAGACTGTAGTGACAGCATAGATGCGGAGGAAAAACTGGCCAGTCCACAGGGGACCAGGTGCTCAGCGAGGCGCCTGGATATGCTGTGGGCAGGTAGAAGTCAGCGGGGGCTCCCTGGGGGTCAAAAGTCCAACTTACAACAGGTTGGCCAGCTATGGTGGTAGTGTGTGTGTGGGGAATCTGCCGCCACTGTTATATTATTGTAAATAAAGCATTTTTGGGGTGAATAAAATGCTTATTGTAAATAAAGCATTTTTTGGAAAATAAAACATTTATTGTAAATAAAGCATCTTTGGGGTAAGTAAAACTTTTTTTGTAGCCGGGCATGGTGGTGCACGCTTGTAATCCCAGTACTCGGGAGGCTGAGACTGGAGGATCTGGGTTCGTGGCCAGTCTCAGCTACTTAGTGAGCCCCTCCACAACTTAGTGAGACCCTGTTTCAAAATAAAGAATAAAAAAAATAGGGCTGGGGGTGTAGCTTGGAGGTAGACTGCCCCTGGGTTAAATCCCTAGTACCGCAAAAACTGAAAACAAAACTTTGTTTTGTAAATAAAGCATTTTCTTGGTAAACAAAGCATTTATTGTAAATAAAGCCTTTTGGCACCACAGAGGAGCCACTGGGTCTGGCTCTGCAGGGAGGGTGCTGGGGCTCCCCAGAGAGGGGCACTGCAAGCTGGGGCAGCAGGGCCAGGGCCCACGTGAGCCACACGGTACAGAGGACAGAGCAGCGGCTCAAGGCTGGGCGAGGGCAAGGGAGGGTGGGGAAGCAGGAAGCGCAGAGTGAAACCCTAAAAGCCCTGGCTTGGGATGCTGGACCCTGACCCTGTTCACTCATTCTGTGGCCGAATGCGTGGTCCTTGCCATTCTACCGGTGGCAACCTGAGTCTCCAGGGGCCAGGCAGTCCCGGGACCTCCGGGGCAGAGCGAGGCGCTGGCAGGGACTGCTGGATGGGTCTGTGTTTCAGGACCTCGCTGTGGAGGAAACACGAGGGTCCAGTGGTATCCGCAGCATCCTTCACCAGGAGCACGGGGTCTCCCCTGAACGTGATGGACAGTGTGCCAAGGGCCCAGCCTGTGCCACCCTGGCTGCATGTGCGTGCACACTGCATATGTACACATACGTACACACATGCGTTTGCAAATCTATGTACACAGATGTTCACAGGTTGCATGTGTACACAGGCGCTAATGAGTGTGTGCCCATGCATGTTCATGCTGTTATGTGTGTGCACAGCACATATGTATATCTATGTGTTTATAAATGTGTGCACCTGTATGTTCATGCGGTTGCATGTGAATGTGTTGGTGCATGTGTATACCTATGTGTTTACAAATGTGTACATATGTATGTCCATGCAGTTTCATGTGTATGTGTTTGTGCATGTGTGTGCACACCTGTTAGTGTGTGCATGTGTGTGCAGCTGACTTCCACTAGAGGGCAGGCCGGGCTTGCTTCTGAGAGGCAGGACTGGGCTGTTCCCGCCCCTGGTGAGGGAGGAAAGCTAATTTAGTAAGAAGGAAGCAATGCCCGCAGGGACCCCTGGAGAAGCCAGTGGCCTCCCAGGTCAGGGCCTCTGACCTCTGGGCAGGGTCAGCGTGGCCTCAGGGTCAGTGGTGTGGGCCGTGAGCATGGGCAGATGGGCTCAGGCTCCGGCTAGTGTTGATGAGAAAGTGCACTTCTCAGACCAAATCAGGGTCACCCTTCCCCTTCCAGAATGGTGGTGAGGGTCGGGAGGCGGGCCGGGCCCCAGCACAGGCCCAGAGGCGTTGCTGCGGGCCTCCCAGAGGAGCCCCATCTGTGTCGAGCAGTTGGCTGGCTTGGCCAGGGGCAGGGGGTGGTTGATGTATTAATTTGAAAAAGCCTGTGCAGGATTTGTTCGCTGGTTCTACAGAGTGTTTCATCCTGTACATGAGAAAGACGGGGACCCCGAGTGAAGGGCAGGGCAGGACCCAGTTTTGTGGGGTGCTCTGTACCTCCTGTGGTCCAAGAGATGAGCCTGCTGTGTGTACATGGGCTACATCGGCCCAGCTCCGTGGGGAGCAGGGGGCAGTGCCCCCACCTCATCAACAAGCAACTGAGTCATGGTGAGGCCAGAGGCTCCCCGAGGTCAGGGGCTGGCTGGGGTGCACCTGCAGTCCAGTGACCAGTCTCTGGGGCCCCTGTGAGCCTGAATTAGTCAGTGTCCTGAGCTGGGCTCCCTGGTGGCCAGTCCAGCCTGAGGTCCAGCACGGCTCTCCCGCTTCCCTGGTCACACTGGAGCAGAGAACAGCACACGGCCTGGAGCTGGCCACACTCTGAGTGGTGGCGCTGCAGTGAATTCATTAAGAGGCGATTCAACCATTTTCAAGTTCGAGAGTAGGGAAGAAAACCTCAGCGGCCGTCCCTGGGGCTCTGACTCGCCTCCCCACAGCGCGGCATGCAAATTCTGCAGAACAGCCATCAATAATGCAGCGGGGCCCGCCCTAGAAAGGCATCAAAGCTTCCAGGCTGCATGCCCTGCATGATTGTCACGTGCTGGGCCTGGGCTGCAGGACACGCAGCCACCCACGCTCCCTGGGACAAGTCAGGCCAGTGGCTGGGATACTGAAGTTTCCCCTGGGGACTCCCCCAGCCTGTCCCACCTACTCTAGGCTCTGGGCACCAAGCAGGCGATCAGTATGGAGGTGTAAACTGAGGCAGAGAGCCCAGACTTGCAGACCCCCTGCACTCTCTGTCCCCAAATGAGGCTGGGGTCAGTGTAGGCCACTCTCTGCCCTTGGGGTCAGTGCTTCTCCATGTCTCCCCTGGGCCACACATCCCCTTGGGCTCACCCAGTGGCCACTGCTAGAATCGCCATCCCCTCGGTCCCGAGAGATGGAACAGGCCGAGGGCAACCCGGTCTCCGGGTTGCTCAGCACTGGCTCTGTGCATGGACCGTGGAGACGGTGAACAGGTGAACCTTGAGTTACCACCTGACCTGCAAGGCCCCCTCCCGGGCATATATCCAAAACGAGCCGAAAACGGCATTCCGACAAAGGCTGACCACTGGTGCTCACAGTCGCACTCGGCAGCAGAACAACCCAATGCCCACTGACACATGAGCGGCTGCACAAACTGGTCCATCCACGCAGAGGAATACCACTGAGCCACAAGCAGGAGAGATGTACCCACACCTGCCACACCTGGGTGAACCCCAAACCACCGTGGTGAGGGAAGGCGGCCAGTCCCCACAGCCACACGCCGAATGTGTGTGAAATTCATGTGATGTGCCCAGAAGAGGCGAATCCAGAGCCAGAGTGGACCGGTGGCCGCAGGGCTGGGGCGGTGGGGGAGAATTCAGGAGAGATGGGACTGGTTGCTAAGGGGATGGGAACTCTTTTTTTTTTTGTGGTACTGGGGATTGAACCCAGGGGCATTCTACCTCCGAGCTATACCCCAGCCCTATTTTTTTATTCTTTATTTTGAAACCGGGTCTCACTAAGTTGTGGAGAGCCTCACTAAGTAGCTGAGGCTGGCTGTGAACCCGGATTCTCCGGTCTCAGCCTCCCAAGTATGGGATTACAAGCATGTGCCACCATGCCCAGCTGGGAACTCTTTCTGGGGTGGTCAAATTGACTGGGAACAGCTGGGCTTGGTGGTGCACACCTGTGATCCTACTACTTGGGAGGCTGAGACAGGAGGATCGCAGGTTTGAGGACAGCCTCAGCAAGTAGTGAGATTCTCATCAACCTAGCGAGACCCCCGTTTCAAAATAAAAATAAAAAGGGCTGGGGATATAGCTCAGAGGTAGAATGCCCCTGGGTTCAATCCCCAGTAACGCACACACACACATACGCACACATACACACACACACACACACACACACACACATACACACACACATTGCCTGGGAACTAGCTAGAGGTGATGGCTGCTCAACCTCATGCAAGTACCAAACACCCCTGAATGAGCACATTGCAGGGTGAGTCCTGCTGCATGTGGGTTATTTCCCAAGGTGCTGGCACTAAAGCCCGTGTATTAGCTCCAGACCTTGCTGCCTCTTGGGGCCTAAGAGGACCCTGCGCCCCTCCCTGGTGTGGCTTGCCGGGCTGCTGGTGGTCTTAGCAGATGCTCCGTGCAGGACTGCAGGGTGACCCCAGGTGCCCCCCCACCTCTCCACCACAGGCCGAGCCCCTTCCCAGCAAGGAGCTGCAGACACTGCCAGTCTCGCAGCCCAGCCTCTCTGTGCCTCGTGGGAACCCCGCCCTGCCACCAGGGCCTCCACTTTCCAAGAGAATCCAGAGATAGGGACTTGTACACAAAGATCTCCTGCTTAAATGTGGGCCACGTTCAAAGATAAGTAAATAAAACGACATCCGGGGCTGAATCTGCCACTTTGAGACCCCGGATCTGACTGGCAAAGGGGCCTGGACAAAAGCCCTGTCTGTCACCCGTGGTGACACAGCCACCACGAGCTGCCTCAGCCACTCTGCGCACATCCTGTGACAGCCAGATAGTAAGCACTGTCAGCTTTGAAGCGCATGTGGTCTTGCTACTTCTCAGCTCTGCCGCCATTGTGGAGAGCAACAGAAGAACGAGGGCAAATGGGTGAGCGTGGCTGTGTGCCAATAAAACTTTATTTACAAAAGCAGAGCTGGGCATGGTGGTGCAGGCCTGTAATCCGGGTACTTGGGAGGCTGAGACAGGATGATCACAGGTTCAAGGACAGCCTCAGCAAGTAGTGAGACTCATCAAACTAGTGAGACCCTGTTTTAAAATAAAAATAAAAAATAGGGCTGGGGGTATAGCTCAGAGGTACAATGCTCC
Source organism: Glis glis (assembly GCA_004027185.1). Taxonomy (NCBI): domain Eukaryota; kingdom Metazoa; phylum Chordata; class Mammalia; order Rodentia; family Gliridae; genus Glis; species Glis glis. The sequence continues at coordinate 13,027 of PVJS01006400.1, forward strand.
TGGGTTCAATCCCCAGTGCCACAAAACAAACAAACAAACAAACGAACGAACAAACAAACAAACAAACAAACAAACAAATGCATGCAGGTGCAGGATGGCTTTGGGCTGTGGGCCATAGCTGGCTGACCCCGGACTAGGCAGTGTTCTGTGCTACCACCCCCTCCCGAGAGCCCAAGAAAGACCCCAAGCCTGGGACCTGCCTCTCCAGACCCTCACCATCCTCCATGCACCGGAGGATGCCCAAGGCCACACCTGTGAGGGTCTACCTCTTCACCTCTGCCTTGCCAGCGCCCCCACTTCTCCACATTTATCCTAACCCTGACCTACCTGTCACGGCAAACCATAGATTTAAGATATGAGGGTGGTGGGGGACCAACTTGTTATTCCTGCCCTCTTTCCAGGCCTTGGAGGAAGAGGAGAGAGGAGGTAAACAGGGGCAAGGGGAGAAGACATTGAGGGCTTCCTGGAGGAGGAGGGCAGGTTTGGAGGCAGAAGGTAGGAGCATATGAGGTGGGGAGAGACAGAAGCACAGTCCAGGTGGTCCCGCCAGGGCTCCCATCTGAGGATCAGACACTTGTCCTGTCATCCCAGCAGGCCACCCCCAGCTGCTCCCAAAGGACCCTGCCTGTCACCTACCCCCGGCTCTCCAGGGTCCTACTGCAGCCTGACCCGGGCAGCCTGCCCCCTCAGTGAGCAGTAGCAGCTAGCTTGGTGCGGCCCGCACCACAGAGCGCTGCATCCCCTGGCCCAGCAGGACGGCAGGGTGTGGCGGAACCCATCCTCCACAGTGCTCCCGCAGAGGCTGGTGAGAAAAGAAGCAGCCAAAGGCTCCATGCAAACGCTGCCCCTCCCCCACCCTCCCGGGTTGCTTGGTGGCTCTGCCGGTGGCTTTGATGGCTTCGTCCTGGAGTGAGCTGGGAAAGAGTCAGGGGAGACAGGGCCTTTTATTTTTATTTTTCATCTTCTTTGGGAAGAAAAGTGCGGCGTGCTGCTTTCTCCTGGGCTTATTTCTTCCTGTGGCGAGGCGTCTGCAAAGCCCTGGTCTACACAGACCAGGATGATCCAGGAGTCCCAAAGTAGACATCCCAGCGTGCAGGGGGTCAAGGATGTGCCACATGTTTCTAGACACTTCTGGGTGTTTCTGGACATATCCAGGAATTTATGGACATTTGGGGATGCATCTGGACATTTTTGGGCATGCCTGCATGTTTCTGGGTTTTTGAACACGTCTGAAGACTTTTAGACATTTCTGGAGGTGTCTGGACATTTCAGATGCTTCCTGGGTGGTGGCATCCCTGCTCTGGAGCCTTCACGCAGCCCTGAGTGTCTACACAGCACCGTGCACTCTCTGCTCGCCCCTGAGAGGTTTCCTTGCAGAACCTCACAGTGACTAAAGCTCTCGCCCTGAAAGACACCCAGAGAGAAGCTCATCTATTTTTCTACAAACCTCTGCACCTTTTGCAGGAAAGCGGAACTTCAACATCAGAGGCTCCGGCAGTGGCCGGCACCTCGCAGCACGGGGCATCCTGCCCTGCGTCTCCCCACAGCTGGCCGCTCTGCACACGCCTGCTGCGCCCTCGCCCAGGGCCAGAGCTCCCCATGGACCCTGTGGGAGGCCCACGGGGTAGCACAGTCCACTCTGCACAGTGTGGCCTCCTCACTCCTGCCCTCGGCCCCTTGGCAGGGCCAGCCGCTGCCAGTTTGTAGCTGGAAGGATAAGAGCCCCACATGCGTCACCTTTTTGCCCCCCCCCCCAACTGTTTAAAACTGTAAAACCTTGTCTCAGCGCCCAGGCTGTCCAAAAGCAGGTGGCGCTGGATCTCGCTGGTGGCTGCAATTTGCAGCCCCACTCTCGAGTGATTTCCTGGGGGTCTGATCAATCGATCGCTGCGGTGCTCGGTCAGTAGGGAGGCTGCCCATCCTTCCCCAGGCTCCATGGAGAGGCAAGCCTCCTGCCCCTGGCTTCGCACGGCACCCCTTCCCTCCCTTGACTACTCTCTGGGGTCATTCCAGACGCAGCCCGGCCCAGGTTCCCACCCAGTCTGCAAAGTTCCCTGAAAGTAGGACCAGAGTCTTGCTGGGACCAGTTGTCCTTCCAGGTGGCCCCTCTCCAGGCCCCTCCTGGCATTGCTGGTATCCTACCTGCTCACCTCTGGTAGACAGGCATGTGCACAGAAGTGCCACACACACAGGCACACACAGTAGGCCCACATGTGCGACACGTCACACACGTTGCTTGGACAGCGTCTGCCCTTGCTCTGGAGGGGAGACGTTCCTACGCTGCTCGCCTGGCCGGCGGTGGGGCGGCAGGACCTCCCTCAGCAGCGGGACGAAGCGGTATGATCACGGCCACAAAGTCCTTTCCTCTGATGGCAACACTGGCTGGACAGTGTTGAAAAAATGGAAGAAGCTGTTGGTTTTGCTCTCCTAAGGATTTTTTTTGGACTCTGGGATAATTAACCTGGCCCGCCATGCTGGGGAAGAAGTTTGCAGTTGATGCGGATGACAGGCGACAGTCCTCATGCAGGGGACTGGCTTGGTGGGTCTCTGCAGGGCCGTGGGCTTCGTCCAGGGGCGGCATGAGCGTGATCACTTTACCCCGCCATCGGAACAGAGCGCTGCCTGCTCAGAGTCCACTCTCACCTTCTGAACAGGGCTCGGCTCACCTTCTCATTAGGACATACATACTCTAATTAGCAATGTTGCCAGATGACTAGGATTAGCAAGCGGGCAGCGTGCACTGGGTCCAGAAGAGGCACTTGAACGCGGGCGCCTTATCGAGTCTCCCCTGGCATTTAATCATGTAGAAATGCTCCTTTTACAGAGTCTCCTAATTAGACACGTGTTTGTGGTTTTTCCCTCCTGAAGACAACTCACTCCAGGAACGGGCGCAGGCACAGAGGGGACCCACCGGCTCTCCTGGAAGACTGCGGCTGCGCGGGGCGCCTGAGTGCTTTTAAAAGGAAAAAAGACCAGGGTGTGTCGATGTGCCCTCTTCAAGTTGGGTTTGATGTCCTGCCGCCGCAGGTGAGCTGGGCGTGGCGGAGGACCGGCTCTATTTATGACCTTCCCCAAGGGCTGGCGCTGTGGCAAAGGTGAAAAATTAGCTTCTTGGCTGGCAGGACTGGGGTCTGCCACACACTGTCTGCGACGGTCCCCCGCAGGTTCACACACGGCTGGACCCAGGTCATCTTAAAGCCGCGGTTGCTTTATTGTTTGCCACTGAATTTCCCCCGGCCAGGGTGTCCATCTGAGGCCTGCTTCTGCTCCAGAGGTGGTAACTAGAAGCCATCGTTCAGATATTCCCGGGGAGGCCAGCGGGGAAGAGCGGGGCGGCTCGCAACAGAAAGCAGGAGCCCAGGCTGGAAAAGCGCGCAGGCCCCCATGGCTCTCCCAGCAATGGCCATTCCTGCACCCCGAGGCAAAGCGAGACCGTGGTGGAGCCGCTGTGAGCCGCTGTGAGAAAGTGAGCAAGAGGATTCAGACCACTTCCAAATGGCAGAGGAGGGGAAGAAAGAGAAAGAGGAAGAGGGGGAGGAAGAGGAGGGGAAGGAAGAGGAGGGGAGGAGGGAGAGGAGGGGGAGAAGAGGGGGAAGGGGAGAAAGAGGATGAGGTTGAGGAGGAGGAGAAGGAGGAGGAGGAGGAGGGCGATGAGGAGGGGTAGGAAGGGGAAGTAGAATGAGGAGGAAGAGGAAGGGAGGAGGGGGAGGAGGTATGGGAAGGGTCCTACACCACCCACTCCTTCATCAGTGCCAGGGCCAGGTGTCTCAGGCCAAGGGCCAAGGGCCAAGGGTCAAGGTCAGAGATCAGCCTGCCTCCTCTCCCCAGGTGTGCTGAGCTCCTTACCAGGTGGGAGCAGTTAACCCGCACATCTCAGGGCTAAGGCAACGTGTCCGGCGGAGGTGTTGATGTTGGGAGCGGAGCCTGTGCAGGACGAGACCGTGGACACGGTGTCGTGTGCTTGGAGCGGCTTCTCCCAGGGAAGTGCCCTCCCCCCACCAGCCAGGGGTGCCACTGGGAGCAGAAAGAGACTTGGTCTGTGTGGAGGACAAGGAGTGGTCAGGAGAGTCTCCGTGTGGCTCACGAGGGGCCCCGGGGCACCGAGGCTGGGTTCAGTCCCCAAGGGTGGTCAGCCTGGGCCCAGCAACCTGCAGGTGGCCCATAGAGGGAGTGGTTGGGATGTGGGTGTCCTGGGCCTGGTCTCAGAGGGACAAGTGGGGACACAATGTGCACATGGTGGCTGGGGAGGGATCCAGGCAACCACAGCCTGGGAAAGTCTTGTTTTCACCACAGTGGGGATGGCTGCGGCCTTGGATAGGCCTCACCCTGCCCAGGACCCCAGGGACCATCATCAGAGGAGGGTGACACAGAGCTGTCCTCTAAATCGCCCTGCGTCTGCCCCCATGGCCCCCACCCTGCAGGTTCATAACTGCCCCACCTAGAATGGCAGCAGGAGGCGGCTGGATCTGCCGGCTCACTGCTGATCAGTAGCGTGGGCCCAGTAGGTGGGGAGTGAACCCTCAACACAGCCTGCTCTGTGTGGTCGTAGGGGGGTCAGAGCTCACACCCTGGGCCCACCCACCACTCGCTCTGTGGGAAGCCGGGGTGCCTCGTGAGAGGGGTGCCCTGTGTGGCGGGTTAGAGGGGTTGTGCTCCTCTTTCCTGGGCTCGATCTGAGTTAAAAGAAGGGCAAAAGGGTGCTGGTGGCCACTGACCACGTCCTGGCTGCTCGTGTGGGTCGGCCATCATTCTCTCTGGAGTGGCTGTGCTGGCTGTGTGTCCACGTGGGCCTCCCTCTCTAGCCCGCAGGCCCGAGAGTCAGAGGGTCCCCCCCTCTGTGATTTCCCTATAGCTGCCCCTCCTGAGTCTGAGGAGGGCTATGGTCTTCCCAGTCAAAGCCGCACGGACACACTGTGTGCCCCAGGAACTTAATAGTCAGTGGACCGGGCTCCACTGTTCACTCCCACACAGTGCCCTTTCTACCAACCTGGTTCCTTCTCTTGAGCACGAGACGGAAACAGTGGAGAGAAACAGAATCTTCCCGGAGTAGAATATTAGCCACTGAAGTCATCAGGAAAACAGAAGAAAGCAAATCATGACCCTCGTCCCCAACACGCCCCGGCAGACAGCAGCGCAGAGGGTCCGCTCCGCACACGCAGCTCCTGATGGGCCGGCCGCTGCTCAGAGACGCTGCAGGAGGGGAGGGGCCTGCGCCGGCTGCCCACCCCCTGGGCATGCACCTAATGTCCCTCGACCACCATCAATCTCTGTCCATTAACCACACCCCTAATGGGTTTTAAATGAGCATTTTTGTTTGGAACATTTCACAGGCGACACTCAAGCCGTGTGACAAATAGCAGCACAGGATACAACAAGTGGAGGTGGGAACCTCCCTGGGTCTGTCTCAGTGTTGGGGGCACGGAGCTGGGGAGCAGGGCTGGCCCAGCCTCCCCTCGGTTTTCTGCCTGGGCAGCTGGTCCAGCAGCTGGGCTCACCTCACGGGGGCCTGGCTAGTGGGTAGGGAGGTCTCTGTGGCTCTGATCTGCACACAGGCGCATCTGCCCCAGGGGTCCCTGTGTGGGGGCCAGGCCAGCCAGTAGTGCCCAAGGACCCCGTGATACTGGCTCTCTGATTCCTGCCCAGGGTCCGACGCCCAGAGCCCGCAACCCCACTGCTTGCTTTGGGAGCCTTTCAATATATTTATTTATTTATTTATTTATTTATTTATTTATTTATTTTATTAGTACATTGCAATCATATATCTTGAAGGATTGCTTTTCAATATTTTTAACTCTGAAGGGGAGTCCAGAGATGTTGCCTGTATGTAGTCTTTGTCCAGAAAACATCACTTTCTTAGATGTAAACTAAAAACCACCCAGCACCGCCCCCCCCCCCGTGACCCAGCCCATTCGCGGCCACAGCTATAGGCCACGGCCACAGGCCACAGGCCACAGCCACAGGCCACAGGCAGCCACAGGCCACAGGCAGCCACAGGCCACGGGCCAGGACTATTTCTGGCCGGAGGGCAATGCCCTGCAGTTCTTTGTGCCAGAGCGGGGGTCAGGGTCAGCTGCTCTAGTCCCCTTCAGGCCCTCCCCTGGGACCTCAGAGTCCTCCTCTGACAGATTCAGCCTGATTGTCCACAGGAAGAGGCCATCTAGGGCCGCTGTGAGCACCGTGAATGGCATAGACCCCTTGTTTCTGAGACCGGAGCTCTCTGCCATGTGGCGTGAGCTCCCTAAGGGAAGAGGTGCGGCGGCCCAAATCCTTCCTAAGAGTGTGTGTCCCCAAGTTATCCTTGGAGTGACCTTCATCTCCAGGCTCTGCTCTATGATAAAGTGCAAACTCATTCTTCCCCGGCAGGGACTCCGAGCAGCCTATAACCCCTGTTGCGGAGTCAGCCCCGCTCCTCACGACGCCCCACTGCAGTCACACAGGGAGCAGCTGGAGGGCAGGCACCTGTCTGTCCAGCGTCCTGTCCCCTGTGCATGGTCCAGTGCCTCTGTCCACACCACTAAACAGGAAAGGAGCATTCGCCCCTGCGCGGGGTCTGTCCAAAAGTTCACCCTGGACCCTGGACTTCCCTGTGGAGAGGGGCTAGCTCTACGTTCCCATATGACAAGGGCTTTGCCTGGTCCACGTGTAGCTGGGGTCACACGCCACCCACTTCATGGGGCACTGGTTCTGCGCCTGGGACTGGAGGCACCGTCCAACCTCCCTAACATCCCTAGGGCTCCATCTCCACCTCTGCACCTCCTGGTTGTGGACCAGGAGCAAAGGGCTGGAAGATTCCAGATCAACCTCCCCTGCAAGTGTCCTCCCCAGGGACCGCGTCCATGCCACCAGCTGCTTCCTCTGCTCTCCTGCCCTTCGCCAAGTCATCTGGAGCCCCAGCCCTGCCACAGGAACCTCCTGGACACCAGGTGTGCATGTGTGTGCAGGAGGGTGTGAGTGTGTGCATGCGCACGCTCACCAGTCAAGCCATGCTGCTCTGCCAACAGGTGTGGAAACATTTCCGGCCACGCAGCAGCCTGGAGAAATGTATTTTGGCCAATGTATGGGTGGCCAAGGAGGTCGGGGCTCCTGGCCCCAGGGCAGGTGGGAGCCCATGCTGGGGAGGGCAGGGTGTGGTGTCCGGCTTGCCGCAGGTTTGGGTGGGCCTTGCTGGCACCCCTCGCCCCACAGAGCTGCTTTTACAGGCTGCGGGACCAATTCCCGAGCTGAACGGCAGGAGCCAGCACCAGGGCCAGCTTCTACTGAGGGCCTCGTGAGGCCGAGTGGGTACTTGTTCTTGGTCATAGGGGGAGGTTGACAGATCCTCTAGTTATGGCATGAAGGTGCTGGGACTGAGTGGCCATAGCACACCCCAAGCCCCGGGTGCTCTGGCCCACCTCCCCCATCACAAAATTCCACCCACGGTGCTCTGGTAAAACTGTGCAGCAAAAGCCCCTGTGTGCATCATCTGTGCCTGCCCTTGCCCTGCTTGCCACACCACACATGTCTCTAGCCCTCAGAGCCCCAATGCTGGCTCACCATGTCCTCTCACATGCCTGAGGCCACAGCCGGTGAGGGCCACAGTTCAGTGTCTGAGTCCCTGCTGACCCTGGGTCACCTCACTTTCCCGCCAAGCCACACAGCCGCAGAGTTACCTTCCACATGTATTGCTGGTGCACTACCCAGTCACAATTTCCAAGAACAGTGCTTCATGTCCTTCCAGGGACAGGGATGGGTGGGTCCCCCAGGTGACAATGGACATTGGTTGGCAGGGCACACCCTGGTTTCCAGAGCCGAGGTGGAGACTGGCAGCGCTCGGGCCCCAGGGCTCTGAAACCTGCCAGGATCCCTGGCTGCAGGGGCTTCTGGGGAGGAAACTGCCTCTTCCTTGCCCGCCTTGGCCCTGCAGAAGGACGTCACGAGCCCGGTTCCAGCTGGGCAGCCCAGCTGTGGCGGGGGGACCCCTGTAGACCTGGAGGATGAGGCTGTAGTGCTCTCAGAAGCAGCCCGCTCGGAGGGAATGGAGGGAGACACCAAGTCAGAGCATGTTTCCAGGAAGCCGTGGCCTCCCTGGTTGCTCTGAGCTCGGTGAGGAGGCCCTGCCCATCCGGGTCCCTGAGCCAGCTGCCTCAGGGAATAAGTCTGTCTGCCATGAGGCTGGCCTCCATGGTCTCAGGGCCAGTGGAGGCCAGACAGCGAGATTGGAGCAGAGGAGGCATGTGCGCTCTGGCACCATACCCAGGCTGGGAGTTGTCAGCCTGGGGCTGGCCTGGAATCTTCCGAGGGTGGAGGGCATGTCCAGATGGACAGGTGGTCAGTTCCTGGTGGGCTCCACCATCTCTCATCCATTTGCTGGCACCTTCTGGTGGGGTCTGACTCTGGTGGGGGGCAGTAGAGTCCATACACTAGTGGACGAAGGCCAACAGCCTCCTGGGCCATGGGAGGGCGGGGAGGGGCATAGAGCCTGCCCAGATGAGTGACCAGTTTTAAGAGTGCTACCCCTTCCCTGCCCATGATGTCACAGAAGTGTGCATAGCCACTCTGTAGGGTGGCCCACCACACACGCGTGGGATCGGACATTCTAGGCTGGCATGTGTTCAAATCCCAAGGTGTTCAGACAACCCCCAGGATCCATCCCTGCTCTCCTGAGCTTCCCCGCCCCCCCACCTCTGCTGCACACGCCAGCAGGGCCTGCTGGGGAGCCCATGTGATGCTGGCTCAGTGATGAGCCCACAGCAGCTGGAGCTGAGCGCCCTGCTGAGTCTTTTCCCCTCCAGCCTGTGCAGGAGAAGTGTCCAGGTCACCTCCTTGTCACTTCCCAACTGTGCACTCTGGGAAAACTCCTGTCCAGGGCCCATGTCCTGGGTATATCAGGCGTTTGCCCGCCTTACCTCGCGGTCCAGGCCCGCCGCCACTGTCACGATGTCGCCGGTCTCGCTGTTGATGGTGAACATGTTCTGGGACGGGCTCTGAGGCGTCTGTGTCAGGATGCGGTAGCGCACCATCCCATTGGCCGTGGTGCCATCATCAGCGTCATTGGCAGTGACTGTCATCACATAAGTGCCTGGGGGAGGAGGAAGAGGAGCTCAGGAGGGAAGGACCAGCCCACAGGCTGCCCCATCACACACCATAGGGCCTCTGGAGGCAACCAGGTCAGGCATCATGGGCTGGATGCCTGCAGGGTCCATGGTGGCACCAAGAGTGAAACCGTGGGACCCCACCCCACAGAGTCACGGGAGGGTTCCCTTGAAGTCAGTTCCCTTGAGGTGCTGCCTTGACATCTTCCTTGTTCAATGAGGGGAAATAACTAGGCATACAAGAAGACAAAACCTGACTGAAACAAAGAGAAAAACACACTAAATAGCTCCAGAGGAGATACAGATAATGGAGATATCAGATGCAGACTTAAAAAACAGAAGCAGCTTACTATGTTCAGGGAGTTAAAAGGATAAGAGAAAATTTTGCCAGAGAACTAGAAATTATTAAAAAAGTACAATGGGAAGACTCCACTTGAAAAACAACTGAAATCAAGAACTTGAATGGGTTTTAACAGTAGATTCAATACAACTAAAGAGAGAGTTAATTAACTGCAGGCCTTGGAGAACGCCTCAAACAGACAAGGCCTGGAGCCCCAGATTTCCACCCCACCCAGCTTGGTCCTGAGCCACAAAGCCAAGACACTGATGGGCAGTCATATGCAGAGGGGCAGAGACCCTAGAGCTGGAAAGAGTTCTGCATGTGAGAGGGCCAGAGATGGGGAAAGGGCCTGTGGTGGAGTTGGGGATGAGCCGGACCCATGGTGAGGTTTCTGTACTTTATTCTAAGATCACAGGGAAACTGGCCTTGTATGTTCATCAGGGGTGCAATGTGATCAAGTTGATATTTTTACAACATGTGCAGAAAGTAGACTATATGTAGTCAGGAGTACGGGAGAAGGGGTGGATAGGGAAAAGGCTCATTTACTCACTGAACATTACAGAAAGTTTGCTGTAATCACACCAAGATGTTGCAACCAGGGAGCATACACTAGGACATCTGTTCATTCATTCAATGCTTCTCTTAAGCATCTTCTAGGGAAAACAACAGGGAACTTGTGTGTTTTGAAGCCCTAGGGAAAAATACCTTCAAACAGACCTGTCCTGCTTCATGCAGGGAGTTGTGTGTAATCCCAATTATTATTAATTTATTTATCCATACAATTATCCCAGAGACAATGGGTATTTGCAAGAAATTCAGAAGGTCCTGTTTTTAGCTGAGGTGGACTATGTTGTTTTAGGGGCAGTCAATCTTTCTTCTGAGGAAAACTAGAAAAGCTAAACATACTTGTTTAAAGGCCCTAGAGAGATACCAAGTGGCAGGGATTTGTGGCACTGGTAGGAAAGGATAGCCCACACTTGTGGCCCTCTTATCACTCAAGGCATTGAATGATTCCCGAATTGGCTGTGGATAGGTGGGAGAGCTGCACAGGACTTTGACGGACTCATGGGAATGGGAGTCAAAAATTGAACTCCAGTCTTGCCAAAGAGAAGGGGCCCTGGTGACCCCTATAGTCTTTGCCTTGGACCATGAAATGCAACACCCTAAGAGAGAGAGTGTTCTGGAAATAAACAGTCCTAACAGATAGCAACAAAGTTCTAGTTAAGGGAGCTTAGCTAGGGTGATCTGAAGTTATTAGCCCAATAATAACCCTCCATGGAGAAAGGCAACCACATACACAGCCTCAAATTATCTCTACAACTTTTCATATACAATGCACATTTAATAACTAGGCATACAAGAAGACAAAACCGGATTGAAAACAAAGAGAAAAACAGACACTAAATGGCTCCAGTGGAGATTCAGAAAATGGAGAAATCAGATGCAGACTTAAAAAACAGAAGCAGCATATTATGTTCAGGGAGTTAAAAGGGTAAGTGGAAAATTTGCCAGAAAGCTAGAAATTATTTTAAAAATTAGAAAATGGGAAACCTGTATTTGAAAAATAATTGAAATAAAGAACTTGAGTGGGTTTCAACAGTAGATTCAATACAACTAAAGAGAGAGTTAATGAATTGGAGGACTTATCGGAAGGAAATATTTAGATTTAAACAACAGAGAATAGTGTACAAGAAACAACTAAAATATGTAATTGGAGTCCAGAGGATCAAAGAGAAAGACAGGGGCAAGAGCAATGTCAGAAGAGATAATGGCTGAAAAATCTCCAAAACCAATATTAAAAAAAAAGTCATGGATTTAAGAAACACTATAAATCCTAAGCAGGATAAATTAAAGAAAATCACAGTCAGCCACATCATAGTAAATGGCTGAAAGCTAAAGATAAAAATTTTAAAAACAACTAGAGATTTTTTAAAAAAGGCATAAACCTTTCCTGGAGCAATAATAAGACTTAGATCTGATTTCTCAGTAGAAATAACAGAAGCAAGAAAACAATGGATTGAATGAAAGCTATGAAAGAAAGTAACAGATAGCCTGGAATTCTTTTTTTTTTTTTTACTCAGTAGTGGGGATTGAACCCAGGGCCTTGTACATGACCGGCAAGTGTTCTACCACTGAGCTACATCCCCACCCTTG
>PVJS01006400.1:34720-60215 GCA_004027185.1 Glis glis
TCTAGACCCAGGTGTGCTTGACACCGATTGGCTGTTTCTAGGGGTTGCTAGGGACAAGATCAGATTAGCACACTTAATGGTTTCTACAGGGTATGGGGCAACAGGCTATAGAAACTTAACTTCTAGAAAAACAGATACTTAGGCCTATTCTACTTAAAGCTTTAACTAAAGCCTGTCATGGCTTCACTTTGGTTCTTCAGTGACCCCCAGACCAGGCGCCTGCTACAGAGTCTGTATCGGCAGACGTGGGGCTGGCTGAGGTTCTGCACCTCTAATGGAGTTCCAGAGGTGTCGCTGCTGGCCCACGGGTCACTCTGGCCTCCAGCATGGGCCAGGGACACGGTGCCTGGGTTCTGACCCACATATGCAGCTGGCTCTGCCTCCTGGGTCGTAGCCTCCGCACTGCTGAAGGGGAGGGGGAGCCGGCCTCTTCATAGAGGCTGAGAAGACAGGACGTGGTCAGCAAGGGCCCCCGGCACATGGTCAAGTGGTCGCCAACAGTTGTGCCACATGGAAGTCTGTGGGGTCAGCTCTGGGGTGACCGGGGTCTGGGCACACAGGCTCATCTCCTGGGATTGGAGGAGCCTGGACTTGTTTCCTATTGTGCTTGAAACCAAATCTGGTGTAGCCCATGAGACCTCTGGTGCTGTCTTTGTCTCTGGCTTGTCTCCTGCCCCAGGTCCTTGGTACGTGCTCCTTCCTCTCCCAGGCTCCCTTGTGGCACATGAGCTGACCCCAGGACCCCAGCCCCTCCTTGCACTTCAGCCCCAGCCCACATGCCCCTCTGCAGAGGTGCATGGTCGGCAGTGTCCCCATCACTCTTAGCACCGTCTCCTTCCAAGCCCGGTCATTGAAATTCCTTGGTGCTACTGCACCCTTCGTCTGACTCCCCCTCTGGACCCCCAGGTCCTTGGGAGCAGAGGCCGCAGATCTCTGTGTGGTGTGTGAGGCTGTTCCTGGACGAGCCCCGCAGACCAGCCCCCTGCCTGCCCATGCCCAGCAGAGTCCATGAGGTCCCTGGGTAGCAAAGGCGACACATGTCCCCAGCAGCTGGCTCACCTGGCTTGGAGCCCTCGTCCACGGAGCCGTTGTAGACCTGGTTGATGAACTCGGGGCGGTTGTCGTTCATGTCGATGACGTAGATATATAGGTCGATGGGGTTCTCCACCTTGTTGCCGTTCATATCCACGGCGTGGGCGCGGAGCTGGGGAGCAACACAGACAGGTGAGAGCTGCAGCTATTGCCGGGGGCCCTGGCTCTGCTGAGGGAGTTCCCCGGGGACCCGCAGCACTGGGGAGGCGTAATAGCTCCTGTGGAGGCAGCCTGGGCAGGGGCTGGGTGGGCTTAGGATGTGTCCAGAAACTTCTCTGAGTCTCAGGTCCCTTCTCTGTGCGAATGGGGGTCAGGAGAGCAGGAAACAGGATGGGGTCACCCATGATCTCCTGGCCCTGCTCAGACTGTTCTCAAATGCCCGGGGTAGCCAGGACAGGCGCCCCTTAGACCGGAGTTCACGTCCACCCACAGTGGCTAAAGAAAGATCATTTGTGCCCAGTGGGGCTGGGGGATTAAATGCTTGCTCCTGAGCTGTTGACACCGGGGGAGGCCTGGGAGCGGCACACAGAGAGGCTGGGCGGGACTGGGGCCACCTGATTCAGGTGTCTACCGTGAGTCAGCCTGCACAGTGCTCAGATCCTTCTGTTCTAGGGCCTGGGACAGCAGAGGAGGCCAGTGACCAGAGATGGGGCAATGGGGAGGGGCTGGGCTGGAAGACCCTCCCGCCCCTGTCGGGGAGGGGGTTCAGGGGTTTTAGTGGGAACTGTCTCCAAGGTAGGAAGGGAAGATACCCTGAACTTGGGCTAGGAGGTTCCAGAGGGGCTGCTCAGACATGCTCCTTAAGATTTGGATTCATTCATCCATTCAATGTCTGTCAAGGCTCCAGGCTGGATGGACCTTAGGATATTTGGTGATAAGACAGACATGGCCACCTCTAGTGCTTTTCACCAGAAGGGAGATGGTCACCAAGAAAGGAAAAAGCGATCTACTAGTGGGTATAAGGACAGCGGTCCCGGGGCTGGGAGGAGGCGAGCACATTGTTATAAGGAGACAATCAGGACTGTTTTCTGGGGGAACTGCAGATAGGTGCAAGGTGTGATTGTGCACACACACCACGTCAGTTTTAAGTATCCTGTTCAAAAATCTTGAAATGCCACAAGGCTGTTCTTAGCCGCCTGCCCCAGTCTCCAGTGGCAGGGTCCCCGACCTGGACAGTCAGTACCACGTCTAGCTGGAGAAGCGCTTCCCATGGCGGCCCGCCAGGCTCTCCTTCATCTTGTTACATGGGGCCTCGCAATAACCCACAGAGTCAAAGGTCGGGGAGCCTTTGAAACAAAGTAATTCTGAGCTAAAATTAAAGTTATTATCTCCTAACTACAGCGACACCACGGTTTGGGCGCTATCTTTAGCAACTGGAGCAGCCCAGGGCAGAAGACGGGCAAGCATAGCCACCAACTGGCTGCTGAAGCCCATGACTTCTCCCTCTTGTGGCAAGAGTTTCAGTGACATCTGATGGCTTCAAAGCTTCTCCCCTTGGTCTCGGAGGCTGGGCTCATCTGCTGTGGGCTCGGGTGGCATCACCTGGGCGGAAGGAAATGAATATCCCCAGAGTCGTCAGGCCTCCTGCAACTTGCAAACCCTAGCTAAGTGGATTTCCTGTGGTGCCTCACATAGGAATGTTGATGCGTGGGCCTGGTCTCAGGTTGGAGTGCAGATGAGCGCCTGCAAGCTGGTGACCTTGCCATACGTGCGGCTCCTAATTCTCTTCTCTTCTGGTTGCCCTCTCTTCTTCCTATCTGACTTGTGGGCGTGTTTCCTCCTAGGGCCACAGAACCACGAGCGGTCCACGTGGGTCTTGAAAGGCACTTTGGGTGCCCTCTTTGGAGACTTTCTTTGTCAACACAAGCAGCCGGGGCTCACCGTGGGCTTGCTGGGGGCTGGCCCATCTCCACAAGAATCTGCAAGACTGAACTGCCTTGATCCTGTTTTGTGGATGAGGAAACTGAGGCACAGGAAGATTAGGGAAGTTGCCCAAGTTGACAGCACGTGGCAGGATTCAGTGTGTCTTCCTTCCACATCCCTAACACAACCTAGTAGACGGTCATCTTGCACGGCACTCATTTGAATGTTTACATGCTGGTTTCCTAAGGTGACAGGTGTCCGAAAGTCGTCAGCACATTCTCGGGCTTGGGACCCAGTCTTGCCACCTTTGCCAGCCACAGGAGCTGGGTGGAAACAGAACGAGGTTCAAGGGCACCCAGAGATGTAGAGAGGCTCCAAGATGGCGCCATGAATGTCGGATGCCGGGCCCAGAAGTGAATACATGAGACGCAGCTGGGACTGGGCCACATTGCCTGGCATGGTTGACCTCGAGGCAGGACTGTCTGGGTGGGCCTGTCCATCCTCCACAGGGGCCACTGAAAGCCAAGCCTTCTCGGGCAGGTCTGTAGCAGGAGAGGAGGGCAGGTGGGGCATCCACACCCTGTGCTGGGTGACAGCGCAGCACCATGCGCCAGGGAAGGCAGGAGTCCTTTTAGAGGCAAGAGTGGCCCAAGCCAACAAGGAAATGGGGACTTCAGCCCTGCAACCCCAAGGCCCTGGAGTCTGCCCCTGCCCGACTGAGCCATGAAGCATACTCTCCCCAAGCCCCAGGTGAGTGCCCAAGCCAGCCGGCACCGTGACTCTGGCCTTGTGAGACCCTAAGAAGAAAGACCAGTGACCCTCCCGGTTCCCACCTACCCCGTGAGCTCAGGGTGGGTGCTGTTTTACATACTAAGCTGGTGCTAATCTGTTACACAGCGTGGAGAACTGACACACCCCTCCTGCCTGCTCCCAAAGACCCTGATGGGCATCTCACGAGGTGGAAATCCCGAGAGGGGTCTTGCCGGAGTCCCACAGTAGGGCCACACCAGAAGTAAGGCTCCCATCTTGGGGGAAGGGTGGCCATGTTCTCTTGGTGGACAGAGAGTTTAGGTGCACAAGAGCCTAAGGCTTTAGTCCAGAGTTCGGCGGAGGGATCTAGCTTCTCCTTTTGGGGTCCTGTCATTCCTGCTCACCTGCTGTCCCTGCAGCGGGTTAAGGAGACAGGAGCCTGCTGTCAGGGTGTCTCTGTGTGACCCAGGGGAGGGGCTCATTACTCCTCAGCTCAAAGAGGGAAAAAGAGGAGAAAACAACCTCCGTGGAGCTGCCAGGACCCTGCGGGGAAGCACTCGAGAAACACCGGAGAGAGGATCGCTGCAATTTCTCATCCTCAGAGCAGGGTTAGACTTTGAAACCTCAGGCCTCAGGCAGAGGAGACGCGTGCCACAGTGTCTGGCCTGGCCCAGCTGCCCAGAGACCCAGCCCAGCGTGGACAGCCCGTGTTGGGGTCCACAGCCACGTTGAGGTGGCCGGTTCCTGTAGCACAGTGGGTGGAGCACCATGGCTGGGGGACTGTCTCCTTGGTTTTGTGGACGCACGATGACAGCTGCTTGGGCCCTTCCTAGGCCTGAGGGATCCTGGGAGGAGGAGGTTGGAGGGGCTCTTGGAGTAGGGTGGCGTCGGCCCCCCAGCAGGCCTGGAAGCAGCCTTGGCTCAGCAACAGTGAGGGGCAGGGCCTGCAGGCTCTCCTGCCCCGGTCCCCCGGAAATGACTTTGTCCTAGGGTCACCTGGAAGCTGGGTGTGGGCTTGGAGGATGGGCTTGCAGCGCCCGCTGCACACCTGAGACCTGGGAGTCCTGCCGCGCTCCTGCTTGAAGCTTGCGGGGGCTTCAACTCGAATGCTCGGCTCTCACCGCCTTGAGATTCTAAATAATTCGGGATGAGGGGCCCACCTTCTGCTTGGCATCAGGACCTGGAATTCTGCAGTCATCCTGGACGCCCAGGAGCGGAGCCAAGTCCTGGCCGGAGCAGGTTCCTGCCCCGCCTGTCACTGCGGGCAGGGGGACATCTGGCAGGGCCCCAGATGGGGGGGCTTGGAGGTTCTAGTTCTGGCCTCTTGTTTTATGGAGTAGACTTGCTTTCAGTGGAAAGATTCTCAAAGATGCAGAAGAAACAATCCCGAGAAGCCCCGGGCTGCAGGAGGTCACCTGCAGTGGGAACCTGGGCCTTAGGGGCAGCCCTGCAGACAGCTGCCACCTCCCCAAAGCCAGGGACGCAATTCTGGAGACACCCAGAGGCGCACAGCTGACAGGGGCAACAGTCCAGCGGGAAATCAAGAAACAGAGACCCCGGCCTGAAGTCAAGGCCTCGGGGAGAGGAGGCAAACGGAAAGACAGGGTCTGTTCAGCTGAGAAGCCGTGATAATTAAAAAATAATCTGTCTAATCTTGGAAAAGGTGAATTTAATCAGCAAGTGGCCTCCTCCACAGCGTGGCCCATGTGGAGGCAGAATGCTCTGATGACCACGAGGCTCCTGAGGTGATCGCTAATCAGGGAGGAGACGAGGGTGAGGGGAGCCCGGGTGCCAGGGGCTGCGCGGGAAGCCGGGGCGCTGCTTGCTCTGGGGCAGCCTGCGCTATTTTCTCCCCCTCCCTTCCTTTTCTCACTCATTCAGAAAATGTTCAACAAGCCCCCCAAGACTGGCTGAGCCCCCTCTGAGCTTGGGCATGGACACCCCTGATGATGTGCTTGTGGAGAGGGAGGACAGCGGGAGGAGGAGGGGGAAGGAGAAGGGAAGAGGAGGGAGAGGAGGAGGGACGCCTGCATGGCTGAGCCTGGTCAGAGCAGGTCCTGTAAGCATTCAGTGTGAGAATGACTGATGACCGAGGGAAAGGGCGTTTCTCTTTGTCCAGGGTGACCGGGACTTCACAGAGCGAGGTGGGGCTGACCCGTGCTTTGGTCCCGGAGCCTTGGACTAAAATAACCTGACACTTGACAGAGAGGTGTGTGTACGGAGAGACCAGGCATCCTCCTCTATGCACCTCAGCCTGTGAACAAAACCATCGCTCTTGCTCAAAAAGGACACAATGACTTTCCTTTAGATACTCGGGCTCCTGAGGGAAATCTTTCTCCACCCAGCTAACAAGACAATCTTTTTCCTATGCCTCCTCTCCCTGACCTGGCCTCCCCGGCTGGCAGGCAGAGTCGGGAGGACGCTCCTCCTGGGGCAGGTGCGGGGGCGTCCTCTCCTTGCCTGTACCGCCTCTTCCCGAATCCCAGGCCCGGCTGCTGGAGAATCTGGAGCGTGGTCTTCCTCAGGGGCTCCAGGCCAAGAAGGACTCGGTGGCTCCCCCTCTCAGCACTGTGTAAGATCCCTGAAGTGGGACCGTGGCTACTGCATTCATCTGCACATGCCCAGCACTGGACACAGGGCCTGGTACATAGGGAATGCTTGAGAAAAAACCCTGAGTGATGGATGGGTGGGTGGACGGGTGGATAAATAGATGGGTGGATGGGTGGATGGATAAGTACATGAATGGGTGGATGGATGGATGGATGGATGGATGGATGGGTAGATGGGTGGGTGGGTAGATGGATGGATGGGTGGGTGGGTAGATGGATGGGTGGGTGGATGGGCGGATAACTAGATGGGTGGATGGATGGGTGGGTGGATAGATAAGTACATGGGTGGGTGGATGGATGGGTGGATGGATAGATGAATGGGTGGTTGGATAGATGAGTAGATGTGTGGATGGGTAGATGAGTGATGAGTGGATGGATGGATATATACATGGATATTTATTTATTTATTTATGGTACTGGGGATTGAATTTAAGGGCATTCTACCTCCAAGCTACACCCCAGCTCTATTTTTATATTTTATTTCAAAACAGGGTCTCACTAAGTTGTGGAGGACCTCACGAGGTTGCTGAGGCTGGCCGTGAACCTGCGATCCTCCTGTCTCAGCCTCCCAAGTACTGGGATTACAAGCGTGTGCCACCACGCCCAGTTTATACATGGATATTTAAATGGATAGGTGGATGGGTGAATGGATGAGCAGATGTGTGACTGTATGTATGGATATATATGTATATGTATATGGATGAATGGGTGGGTAGATAGATGGATAAATAGATGGGTGGGTGGGCGGGTGGGTGGGTGGATGGACGGATGGACGGATGGATGGATGGTTGGATAGATGAATAGGGTGGATGGAAGATGGATGGGTGGATGGGTAGATGAGTGGATAGATGAATATATACATGGGTATTTAAATGGATAGGTGGATGGGTGGATGGATGAGCAGATGCATAGCTGTATGTATGTATATGTATATGTATATGTATATGTATGGATGGGTGGATAGATGGATGTATAAATGAATGGGTGTGTGGGTGGATGGATGGGTGTGTGGGTGGATGGATGGATGGGTGGGTGGATGGATGGATGGTTGGATAAATAGATGGGTGGGTGGGTAGATTGATGGATGGATGGTTGGATAGATGAATAGGGTGGATGGAAGATGGATGGGTGGATGGGGAGGTGAGTGGATGAGTAGATATATACATGGGTATTTAGATGTATAGGTGGATGAGTAGATGGATGAGCAGATGAGTAGCTATTTGTATGTGTGTGTATGTATGTATATATATATATGTATGGAGGATAGATGGATGGACAGATGAGAGATGAAGTGAGTAGATAAAGAGGAAGAGTCTGGAAGTTTGGGCAAGGTTTTTCATGGAAGCTGCTGTGAAGAGGAAGTCTTAGTCTAGTGAACTGGAGAGCAATATCAGGTGTGTGAGCCTGACTCTGAGCACACCCATGTCTGCTTGTCGGCAGAAACCCCAGGGTGTGTGAGACCTCCTAGTCCATGGGACCTAGAAGTGGCAGCACCTGGGCCATGATGATGAGCCCGGGGGAGCACAGTCTTTGCGGCTCTGCAGGGACCAGCCAGCCTCCTGCGGGGTGGGGAGGTTTCCTGGTCCATTTTGCCCAGTATGGCACATCAGGGGTCAGCTGGGGAGGCCACACTGCTAATGACAGACTCGACCTCCTCCTTCCAACCCCTCCCTTCTGCAAATGGGTAGTGATCATCCCTAGGGCCTGGCTCTGTCCTTGGGCCTGGGGACATGCTGTGGACAAGCCTGACCATTCTCTGTGCACACAGAACCTCCTTCCGGTGACAGAGGGAGAGGAGATTCTAAATAAATGACCAGCAGACACGAGAAGCAGCGAGGTCAGGCTATACTCCACGGCCCAGGCTGAAGCAAGCGCAGGCAGAATAATTAATATGACAGTGGGGGGCAGAAGCCACCATCTCTGTTCCCAAATTACAGCCGAGGAGCTGGGATTCAGGATCCTGACATGAGCCACAGACACACATAGCACCCTGGTCGTGCATGTTAACCCTTCCTCAGCATGGGGCGACTGCCGCTATTCGTGATCTCTTTGCGCTGTGGGCTGGAGACTGGAGGCCAGGAGAGGCACAGGCGGAGGCGGAGGGAGAGGCAGAGGGAGAGGCTGGGGGGCAGGAGAGGCTGAGAGAGAGGCAGAGGGAGAGGCTGAGGGAGAGGCTGAGGGAGAGGCTGAGGGACTAGCCTGGGGGTGGGGCTGGGCTCGACCCCCACCCCTGCTGCCTCTCTCAGGTGCAAGCCCTCATCTGCAGGTGAGGAGCAGAGCCCAGGGGACTGACCCAGCTACCCCCACTGTGCCTAGGCCAGGGAGGCCAAGGAAGAAACCAACCAACAGCCCCTTTGAGCAGAGGCCCCGCCGCCTCCATCTTTCCTTACCCTTTCTCTGCACAGCACCTCCTGTTTCAGAGACATCTTACTGCTGTCAGAGAGACAGCCAGGGACATGGAAGGGCTGAAGGCTGCAGACTCCAGAATAGGAGGATGGGAGGGATCACAGGGCTGTGCATCGGAGAAAGGGGCTGTACAGAGAGGGCCTGAGTGTGCACAGTGGCCCGGGACCCAGCAGAGCCTGGAGAAGCAGGATGGCCTGTGGATGGAGGCCTTCCAGACCCGGGATGCTTGGCCCCAGATATGTGTGTGTGTGGGGGGGCAGGAAGGTGTTAGAAATGCAAATCCAGGTGTGCCCTGGCCAGTGAACTGGAATCCCTGGTGGTGGTACTTTGGCCAGCCTGGGGGGCGATTCTGATCTATACTGAACTGGGTCCCCCTCCAAGGCTCAGGACCCTGCCTGGCCAGGTAGGAGCATGCCTCCCTAGGGCATCCAGCCAGGGCCTGGCAGGGCTGGGAGGACTCCACTTCCATCCTAGCTACTCACATGGTAAGAGGCCCGTTCCTCCCGGTCCATGGGCCGCGTGACGTACATGCGGCCAGACATGGAGTCGATGCTGAAGACCTCCATGGGGGGCTGGTCGGCGCCCACACCTGTGATGCTGTACCGGATGGGGATGTCATTGTCTTTGTCGGACCGGATCTGCAGGGGAGGAGAGACAAGAAGACATCAGCCTGTGGTAGGGAGGGATGGGCACCTCATCCGCCCCTCGAGTGCTTGGCTTCTGAGGTGTACTGGGGACCACGGCTAACCTTTCATGCACTCTGGAACTGGAGGGGCAGCCAGGGGTGAGGGGTTTACTGAGTGCTCCCCACGATACATCCAGTGGCCCCTTGGGTAATGGGGAGGTGCCAGGTGCAGTATTTCAAGTTCGATATGTGCACAGGGAGCATGGACGCCCGTTGGAGACCCACGACACAGCCAAGAAAGAAAAAGTGATGGTTTAAAACGGCCCAGGCTGATG
Organism: Glis glis; assembly: GCA_004027185.1. Taxonomy (NCBI): domain Eukaryota; kingdom Metazoa; phylum Chordata; class Mammalia; order Rodentia; family Gliridae; genus Glis; species Glis glis. Next base: position 44,401 of record PVJS01006400.1, read on the forward strand.
CAAACACTCCTCATGTTTTCCTGTCAAACCCAGGAGGACAGAGCTCTCCGGAGAGTTCTGAGGTGACCTGGCCAGTGCTCACCTGGTATGAGGGCCCTAGAATTTCTGGATCTGCACAGACCTGAGGGGCACCCCATCCCCCTGCTCCTTTAACAGAGGCACTGGAAGATGTGACTTGTCCCTTGGAGGTGGATCACAGTAGGACCTCAAGCATGGGGTGGTGACAAAAAGTGACTGCTGATCCGTACTTAGAAACAGGAATTTAACACTAAGAATTATTGTCCACAGGACTACAGAACTGGATACAGTATAGTGTTGAAAAACAATTTAATAATGGTTATCCGGGACCCGAATCCATAGTAAGTTAAGACTGAGAACTGCAGAAGAGATTGAAAGAAGACAGACAAATGTAAATCTCTGTTTTATGTAGGTGGGGTCATTCTAGTTTTGGCCAGATCATTAGATCAGCAGAAGTCTTGGGGAAATGAAAAGGGGCAATCGTGGAATTAAAAATGATTCATGTCAGCCGGGTGTGGTGGCGCACGCTTGTAATCCCAGTACTTGGGAGACTAAGACAAGAGGATTGCAGGTTCATGGCCAGCCTTGGTTACTTAGTGAGACCCTGTTTCAAAATAAAGAATAAAAAATAGGGCTAAGGGTGTAACTCAGAGGTAGAATGCCCCTGGGTTCAATCCCCAGTACCAAAAAAAAAAAAAAAAAGATCCATGTCAACTTCTCAAAAGAAGATACACAAATTGCCAGCAAGTACATGAGATCGAGGAAATGCAAATCAGAACTACTCTGAGATGCTATCTAACTCCAGTTAGAATGGCAGCCATCAAGAATACAGACAATGATAAATGCTGGCAAGGAAGTGAGGAAATAGGAACTCTTATACGTTATTGGTGGGAGTATAGATTAGTACAACTACTATGGAGATCATTATGAAGGTTCCTGAAAAGACAGGAATGGAACCAGCATATGACACAGCTATATCACTCCTCCATATCTTTCCAAAGGAACCAATGTTAGAATACTAGAGTGACGCATGCATAGCCATGTTCGTAGCAGCGCAATTCACAATAGCCAAGTTATGGCCCCAACCTAAGTGTCTGTCAGCAGATGAATGGATAACAAAAATGTGGTCTAGACACACAATGGAATTCTACTCAGCCATATAGAAGACCAAATTAGGTCATTTGCAGGAAAATGGACGGAACTAGAGAATATTATTCTAAGTGAGATCAGTCAGTCTCCGAAAGTGAAGGGTCATATGTTCTCTCTCACATGTGGAAGCTAGAACAAAAACAGGAAGCAAAACGGACTTCAATCAAATGAGAAAAAACAATAGAATGGTGGAAGGGGACTGGAGGAAGGAGGTAGGGAGGGATAAAACAAGGGTTGAGGATGGGAACTGTTCAAATAAGTTTACATCCATACAAGGTTTCACTACCAATTTCACTGACATGTATGGGGAGGGACACCCCGAGTCTGCGTCCAAGCCAACACGCACGCTCAAATGTGCTCATCATTTAAACACAATAAGCTGGGTATGGTGGTGCATGCTTATAATCCCAGTACTTGGGAGGCTGAAACAGGAGGATCTGGGTTCACAGCCAGCCTCAGCTACTTAGTGAGGCCCTCTGCAACTTACTGAGACCCTGTTTCAAAATAAAGAATAAAAAAATAGGGCTAGGGGTGTGTCTCAGAGGTAGAATGCCCCTGGGTTCAATCCCCAGTATCACAAAACAAAACAAAACAAAACAAAACAAAACAAAACAAACCAAAACAAAACAAAACCACAATAAAATGAGTGAACCAACGAGTGTTCGACAGTGGAGCGGCAGAAGCTAGCGCCGGATGCAGAAGCACCAAGTAATTCCCCAGGACAGAGAGCCTGGTCTGGATCTGAGGACAGAAGGACAGATGTATGGAAAGATTCAGGATCTGTACCTAGGGGGCAACCTCAAGGAAACAGTGGGCCTTTAGTAAACTCAAGAGGAAAAAAAGTAAGACTTTCTTTTTTTTAACATCCTATTCTTTATGTTCTGCTAGTACTTGAAAATCTTGATGAGATTATGTTTTGAGAAAATGAGAATTTGAGTAGAGGAATGTTCTGGTCAACATTCTCAGTGCTGTGATTCGATAAGCCTAACCACACACAACTTAGAGGAAGGAGATTTATTTGCTCAGAGTTCTGGAGATTTCAGAGGTCCAGTCCATGTGAGGCTGGGTCTGCAGAGCTCAGGGCATGGTGGTGGGAAGCAGAGAGAGAGGGAGAGAATAAGGCTCTCCTCTTACATCATGGAGGCCAGAAGCAAGAGAGCAAGCAAGGCGATTCGAAAGACACAAGCACAGTCCCCAAGACCACACCCCCAGGGGCCCACCTCCTCTAGCCACACCCCACCTGCCTAGGTTACCACCCAGTAAATCCATTACAATCCCAGTGACTTAATTATATTAGCTCTAAACATTAATACATGAGCTCTTCAGGGGTCATTCTACATCTAACCACATCTACATTCTACATCTAATTCATCTTCAATCTGAGGAAGGAGTGGACCAGAGGAGACAGATGGCCACTTCTGCAGGAAGTCCCTCCGAAGCACTCCAGGGGTTGTAAGCTCACCTAGGAGTGGCCTGAAACTTTCCCAGAGTGGAGGAAGAGGTTTTACAATGCTCCTGAGTCAGGACATGCAGTTCTGCCCGGGAGCACAAGTCAAATTGCTGCAACCTCCCCACTCCCAGGTTCAAGGTGGACGTGCTGGCCAGGCTGAGAGCGGCGAGCAGGAGCAAGGGACCCTCTTCATGCCTGAGCCACGTTTAACTCAGAATCACCAGGGCTTCTTGTGTCTTGGCAACAAATGTAGGAGCCTCAGGGGTCTGGTTTGATTTGTACCCCAAAATGCAAGCCATGTCCAAGAAAACCCCTCAATTCTTAGAAGATTACGCAGATCTTTTATGAACCAGGATTTCTGTGGACCACCAGAGCTGTTCCCACTAGGAACAGGAGGGAGGCGGCCAGCACCTGGCCACCCGCAGCAGTGCAATGGTGCCCTGCCTTCAGGACAGGAAAGGGAAGTCCTTCACCTGCTAGTGAGAAGGAGACAAGGCCTGTGTAGGTTAGCACATCTAGGGGCTATGGGTGTGCTGCAGAGGGCTCTGGGAAAGGAGGTGGGCAGGACTGTGGAGCTGTGCATGCCCATGTTCATTCCCACACTCTAGTGTGCATACACCCAGCCTGTAAGCAATGTCTCAGCTCTGGGCTCCCAGCCGCCTCCTTTCTCTCCGGCGACCAGCTCGGCTCTCTGCAGCCTGCCCTAAGCAGTGCACGCTGGACAAGGGTTCAGAAAAAAGCCACCAGTGAAGGCGGGTCTGGGCCTCCGGGTGGTAGGATGCTAGCACTAGACTTTGTCCCTCTCAGCCAGAGCTGTCCCGCTTCCTCTGGTGATGATGGCAGTCTGGGCTTTGTGCCCTGCTGGCCCAGGCATCGCAGGCAAAGGCTCCAGCCGAGTCTGAATCACGCCCGTCCACTACAGGAGACCCTTGAGTAAGGTCCCCTTAGGGCCGCCCTGGCCCAGGCAGGAGACATTTTCCCTGGCTGAGACCATCTCTTCAGCCACGGGGAGTTTCACTAAGATTTGGTTACCAGGGTACACAGGGCAAGGTCTAGATTGGGGGCCCTCCTCCTTGTCACCTGCGCCTGAGTGGTCCTTGGTGGTGGAAGGACAGGAGACCTCCCCATGGAGGAGAGGAGGGAGCGAGTAGAGGATGTGGATGGCCTTGGGCTTGGAGGGGCCGAGGGTCTCCCTGGGCCGGTGTGTTTGAAGCTTGCTCTCACTTCAGGTTAGGACGAGGGCGCCTGAGTACACAGTAGGGCCTCGGATGATGCCGGCCATGTTGCACTGGATCAAGGGGTCACATGGAGCCAGGGACATTCCTCCCGATATAGGAAATGAGCCCAGCAGTGTGTGTGGGTCTCCAGCAGGCGGCTGCAGGAAGCCGGCGCTGATTTACAGTGTTGCTACTGCTACTTCCTGCAGTCTAAGACACCCATCTTTCACAGGGGAATTTAATCATAGGACTGCTGAAAAGAACCCATCGCACATTTAAAGATAATTTTTTTTTTGCAAAGAAATCTCATTACGCTTTGGCCACCGGGGCCACATTTGCTTAATTCTTCGGGGCGGATCGGCGGCGGCGCCTTCTGACAGCGGGCAGTGCACCCCCAGAACGAGCCGAGCATCGAGGCTCTTGGTGAGGGCTGCTGAAATGCTCCGAATTCTTCCACGGTTTACCACGTTAAGAAGAAATACTGTGCAAATGAATTCACCGGTTCAGGGGGGACCAGTTTCCCCCTTGATTTGTGCCTGGAAAATGAGGCAGGAGTCACAAAAGCGTCCGAGAGGGCCATGAATTAAAAGCACAGACGGCCGTTTCCATCCCGCTTCCCACTGGACGAGGCCGGGGAGAACCAGGTTCCTTAGCATTTGTTATTGGAGGACAGAACAGATGGTAAAAGGTTAGTTTAAAGTGATGTCTACATTAAAATAACTTACGGCGCTGCGATTGTGTGTGCCTGGGGACTTCTGCCTGCAAGGCCGGCTCCGTCCTTAGAAAGGGCTGGGCGGAACGAGGATTCCGGCAGAAACTCCCTTAAGGAGGAGCTTTTGCCTGACTTCAAATGAACTTGAAATTGGAGGCCGGGCGTGGTGGTGCACGCTTGTAATCCCAGTACTTTGGGAGGCGGAGACCGGAGAATCCGGGTTCGCGGCCAGCCTCAGCGCTCTCTCTCACTCTCTCTCTCTCCCTGTCTCTCTCTCTCTCTCTCTCTACCTGGTGAGGCCCTCTGCAACTACGTGAGACCCGGTTTCAAAATAAAGTATAAAAAAATAGGGTCGGGGGTGTAGCGCGGAGGTAGAATGCCCCTGGGTTCAATCCCCTGTACTGCAAAAAAAAAAAAAAAAAAAAAAAAGAAATTGGAGAAGAGTCGCCATGTGCAGGTTCGAGTTGTGAACACTTGGGGCTCATTCCCAAAGCATCCAAGGGAGGAGGCTGTGGGGCGGGGAGCACATCGGGATTCCAGAAGAGAAACCTCACAGCAGGAGCAGGAGAGACTCACACCGGAGAGGACCCTCGGCCTCCCCCGGTCCCCAGAACACACAGTGTGCAGGCTGTGTGGGGCCAGAGGGGCCGGCACACAACATAGCTCTGTCCCATGGGCCACCTGCCAGCGTGCTGGAGTTGTCTCACAAAGGGACAGCCGCATGTTCAGAAATCTGAGAAAGGCATTGGAGAGATGACAGGGTCCTTGAGGACCCTAGGGACGGGGCAAGGAGCAACTCAGGAAAGTCAGGTCCACAGGGGGCTGTTCCCTGTAGTCCACTGCCTTGCATAGTTCCTGGATACACTCAAGCACACACACACACAAACACACAACACATGCACACAAACAAAACTTATAACACAGAGACATATAACCATAACACATGCACACACAAAACATACAACACACAGATATAAATATACCCATATAAACATACGCAGACACACAAATACACAAACAGGCACAACACACAAAGACGCAAACATACATAAAAATATACACATACAAATATACACACATATATTTATGTACAAACACATGCACGCATGCTCGCAAAGACACCAGACACAATACAAAGATACACACACACACACATACACACACACGCACCCCACTGGACCTCTCCTCTCTCCTCTGTACCGGCCTCCTGCAGGAGCCGACCGTTCCGCGGTTCACGGTTTAGCCATTAACCAAGCCTCCCTCGGTTCCTGTCCCAGCATTTCAAAGATGCTTTTCAGACCCTCGAGTTCTTCCGCAGGATGTCATTCTTGAGAAGTGTCTCAGCGCCTTCTCCTCAGGCCGCAGAAAACCCTGAGGTTTTCCCGGGAACAGACTGCAAACTCAATTTCGCTACCTGGTGGGGGTCCTGAGTGGCTGGTAGCAGCTCCCTCTTCTCCATGGAGGAAACAGCCCCCTGTGGGGCTGTCTCACCCCATCCCACCTGCACGCTGCATCGGGATGGGCAGGTGGATTTCCACGTGGTCCTGACTGCAGCGGCTGAGGGACAATTTTCTTGTAAAACCCGGCTCTCACTGGAGCACAGAGGTAAGAAGAGGATGTCACCTAAAGGCAAGCGCGGCTTCTCGGGGCCTGGCTCGGCTCCCTCCTCCTCCTCCCCCTCCTCATACCTTCCCATCTGTGCTGAGCACTGACTCTGTGCCACGTGCCTCTCTGGGCCCTGGGAACACAACAGGGTGGTCTGTCCCCCAGAGTGGCATGTCTAGGCCTGACACTGTGAACGTGGTAGGGAAGGCTGGACAGATAAACAGCCAGCCTAGGCTACCACTACTGCTGCTATGGCCCTGAGGCAGGCTTTCTGGAGGAGATCCAGCACGCTGGAGACCCGGAGGGTGAGCATGTGGGCCGGCGGTCAGGTGGGCTGGCTGGAAGAGCCTGCCCAACCGAAGGCTCCGTGAGCTGAGCCACAGTGGGGGTGCTGGGAGCCTCTCTGAGCAGTTAGCAGATGAGGCAAATAGATGGAGGTGACGGAGGAGGGAGAAAACAAAGAGGAAGGAGAGGGGAGGGAGGGCGGCCTGGAGCCCAGAACTAAAGAAGGAGGAGGTGGCCCCGGTGGGATGCGCACCATTCTTGCCCACTGCCATGCTGGTGTGGGGCCGGTGATCACCCTGGCAGCTTCCCCGGCCTGTCCTCTTCCTGCTCTTCATCATTTGTCTTCGGCCTCTTTGCTTGAATGACGGTTTGCAGCCTGACGTGTCCTTACCAGGCCTCTGCAGCCCACTTGTTGGCTCGGGCACCATCACAGAGGTTCACCCCAAAGAAGAGAGGGCCAGGAATCTCCAGCCCTCAGCCCTGGAATTCCTTAAGATCATTAAAGAAAAAAACCCCAGAGTGTCAGCTACTTGGCCATAGAGTCCAGCCCACTGGGCAGGTGGAGACTGAGACTCAGAGACGAGGGTTGGCGGTGTCGCGGTAGCCGGGGCTCCAGGGCTGAGCACCAGGCCCTGTTTCCTGGGTTCCGCTGCCCTCTTGGTGAGCCTCTAAGCAGAAAGGAGGCAGGAGCCTGAGAAGATTGAGCCCTGCTTCAGTGTCTCCCCGGTCGCTCCCCTCTCCACCAGACTCAAACTCTGGTGATAGCAGACTCCTTCGCTTCAGCCAGCTCTATAAATATGACTCCAGGGGGTGCGGGCTACTGGTGAGGGCCCGTGTTTTAATCACCATGACTCTGTCCGGTTCCTGGGTAGAGCTTCACTTAATTGCTTTTGAAAGTGATCATGAAATTGTAACCCAGTCCTACGTGAGGCGTTCAGAGCTGCTGCGAAGCTTAATTCAAAAGCCCATTGCCACGTGCCACGCTGGATAAGCAGCAAGATTCAGCGATGTTAAAACTGTTCTCGTAAATTTAATGGGACAAACTTGGAGGCCGAGTAAGTATTCTTACTTTTTTTTTTCTCTCACAACCCTTCCTGGATTCTTGAACGCTACTTGAAGAGGCTTGAAGATGTTTGTATTTCTTGCATTTTATGAAATATTTTCCATGCATGATGAAATTCAGCCTTCAATTATTTTCAATTAGGTTCTCGTAATGAGCAGAAAAACCCAGAGAGTGATATGAAAAGGCGCTCGCTGTGTAACACTGACACTATCATACATTACAGTTCACAATGATTTTGAGTTTTATAAATCGTGGAAAAAAAAAAAGTCCTCAAAGTCACATGAATACTAATGAAAGCCAGCTCTGCGTTCTCATGAAATCGGCCTGGTGGGGAAGAGTGAATTAGCCGCTTCTCAAAGATGCCCTTCAGGTTGTATCGAATTGACAAAGCGAGGCCTGACTTCATTTCTGGTATGGGATTCCAGAGGCCACATTGCTGGCCGTGGGGACGGCAGTGTGACGGCGTCTGTGCCTGCCCTCCTGGGAGCAAAAGCCTGATTTCCTTCTGGGGAATCTTCCTTCTCCCATGGGGAATGGTCATGGGGAGACGGTCCTAGCCAACGGGCAGGCCAGGTGCCCAGCTGGGCCAGTGGTGTCTCTTTCTCTCTCAAACTTGGTCCTTGAGTTAGGAAAGAGTCAAGGGTGGGAAGTATGGCTTAGTGTGGGAACTGCGCTTAGCCAGTCACCAGGGCTGGGTACTGCGCTGAGTCAGTAATGAGGATCAAGTACTGTGCTTTGCCAGTAATGAGGACCAAGTACCTGTGCTTAGTCAGTCACCAGGGTTGGGTACTGCACTGAGTCAGTAATGAGGACCAAGTACTGTGCTTTGTCAGTAATGAGGACCAAGTACCTGTGCTTAGTCAGTCACCAGGGCTAGGTACTGCACTGAGTCAGTAATGAAGGCCAAGTGCTATGCTTTGTCAGTAATGAAGACCAAGTACCTGTGCTTAGTCAGTCACCAGGGCTGGGTTAGGGTCCTTGAGTTAGGAAAGAGTCAAGGGTGGGAAGTATGGCTTAGTCTGGGAACTGCGCTTAGCCAGTCACCAGGGCTGGGTACTGCGCTGAGTCAGTAATGAAGACCAAGTACTGTGCTTAGTCAGTACCTAAACTTGTACGTACTCTTGTTGCTGTCCTCCATGGTTACATCCCATCAGCAGCAGACTGTTGGTACAACAGCCACACTAAGTGTGACAGTGTTGGTGCGATTGGCCTGGCAATAGCACAGTGACAAGGGACACTCACATGAGTGGTGCATGGCGCCAGCCGTCGTCGTGGGCGTGTTACATACGTAAACTCATCTATTCCGCGCTGCAACCCCACAAGGCATGTATGGTATGTCATGGTATGGACCTCCCTTGCCAGGACTGCGAGTGGGGCCCTGTCATCCTGCATCGGGGTATCATGTAAAGGTGGTTTTTAACATCACGGGGTGAAGGAAAGACGGAGAAAGGAAGGGGGGAGCCTCACCAACTCGACCACCTGCAGGTCAAGTGAGAAGAGTCGCCTCTGCCTTGAACCTGAACACGGTAGCTGTGGCCACCGGGTCAAGGAGAGGTGGGGCTTGGAGAGCCCAGACTTAAACGCCATCCTCGGAGCAGCCTGGTGGGTGAGCTGCCAACACGTGGAGAACCCAGCTCCATCTTGCACTCTCAGGAGGGCTCGGCCTGCTCTTCCCGGGCAGGTGGTCCAGCACTATGAACTGATTTAATGCTACTTTACAAACTAAGTCGGAGAAGGCGACAGATGAAAAAGGCCTTCCAATGAAAGGCCCCTCCCCTTCTAAATAGCAGCACAATTGGATTACATTGACCTGGGCCTCTTGTTTGGTACCAGCTTATGATGTCTTATCAAGACCTCTTTTCTCCCCAGTTTTCCTGCTGGTTAATTCCAAGTAAATTAATGAGGCCAGTGTTAGAAATACGAACACATGCATGCACAAGCCCCCCTCCCTCTCTGTGGTCCTGGGTATTGAACCCAGAGATATTCTACCTTTGAGCTACACCTCCAGCCCTATTTTATTTTTTATTTTGAAACATGATCTCACTAAGTTGTGGGGAGCCTCGCTAAGGTGCTGAGGCTGGAGGTGAACCTGGGATCTTCCTGTCCCAGCCTCCCAAGTACTGGGTTGCAACTGTGAGTCACCACACCTAGTCACACACAACAGGCAGACAGATCAGGGGCACAGGGGTGAGAATGACTGGATTTCGCTTTCTTTGGTGAGGTCTGCCATCCTGTAATGACACATCCCAGGGGCCCCTCTGCCTTAGTTCCCAATTGCCGGAGTCATCATCCACGCACTTAACTCACGTCGCTGGCATGGGGGAGGGAGAGCATCTCTTTTGGATTCTCACCCTTCTTCGTAAGACTCAAGAGCCAATATTCATCTCGAGTCACACCAGTCACCCACCAGCAGGCTGCGCTGGATGAGGCAGCACTGGGTGCCTCTTAAGAGCAACACAGGGTGGCGGGATGCTGAGCTCAGGGGAAAGCGGCACGACACAGAGCCACCATGCCAAAGCTGTGGGACAATGAGGGCTTCTCCCCAGACACCTATTGCTCCCAACACCTGCTAGAAAATTACAGTGCAAAAAGACAACAAGCCAACATGTTTAATGGTGTCAAACAAAATAATGTCCTTGAAGACTTTGCTTTCCCCAGTAATTCCTAAAGATTTAATTTCTTCCAGTCTTCTCAATAAAACATGCCTTTTACACATGGTGAAAGCTGCCCATCACATGGTTTTACTTCAAGTTATTTTTTATTGATAACTATGGTATTCCTTGGCATAAAATTTACTTAGCAGAGGACAGCATGTCTTTTCTAAAGAGTGTTCATGTACTGACAACATACATGTGCTACAAACACATAACCTTATGCTGTCAAATACTTAGGTGGACATCAAGGGACTTAGCAATTCAATTGGGTACAGGATACACAAATTCATGGTGAAGACACCCTATATCGATTTCAAGCATGAGTTTGGGATGCAAATAGTTCTGGATTCAAAACATCATCTTATCACTTAGTAGTATGTCTTTGGACAAGTTTGACTTTCCTAATTCTTAGTCTGCTTATCTATAAAGTGGGGATAATGATAGCCACTGCATTAAAATTGTCAAGAGGATTAAAACAAAGATATTTGTAACTTAAGAAAATTCAAAGGAAGTGCTCAAGAAATGGTGGTTACAGATTCCTCCTCTCTACCACCATCACCCTCATCACCATCATTTTATTATTCTCCTTCATATCACCACCATCATCCCCACCACCATCATCCTCACCACCATCACCACCATCACCACCATCATCATCACCACCACCATTGCCATCATCCTTACCACCATCATCACCATCACCATCACCATCATCATCACCACCACCATCACCATCATCATCACCACCATCACCATCATCACCACCCTCATCACCACCACCATCACCATCATTATCACCACCATCACCATCATCATCACCACCATCATCACCACCATCATCACCACCATCATCACCATCATCACCACCACCATCACCATCATCATCACCACCACCATCACCATCATCATCACCACCATCACCATCATCACCATCACCACCATCATCATCACCACAATTACCACCATCATCATCGCCACCATCACCACCACCATCATCACCATCATCACCATCACCACCACCACCATTACCATCATCATCATCATCACCATCATCACTACCACTGTCAACACCACCATCACCATCACCATCTGGTCACACTGGACCTAAGGCAATAATTCAGGGGAGTGAAGACAGCTGTCCCCTTTAAACAGGACACAGGCTCCCAGCTCACTGCAGTCCCCACTCCCCCTTATTGTCTCACACCCAGCCTGGCCTCAGGCACAGAAATTTGCAACATGAAGCCCCGGAGGCCTCAGCTCCATGCTGCCATCCACCCGGGGCCAATTCATGCAAAGGAAGCTGGTCTTGCAGGTCCAGGTCAGACTTGCTGCATCCCAGCTTCCCAAACAGCTGAGAACCCCCAGCTTCCACAAGGTCACCAAGCCACCCCTGTCTTTGCTGAGCTCTCAGAGGCCCTGGTATCTCAGTCAAGCTCAGAGAAATGGCCAGGGCCTTTCTCCCTTGAGTGTTCTGACCCAGGGACAGCCCCAAGCTCAGACAGGGAGGCGGAGTCTTCTTGGAGCATCACAGAACTGCCGGGCTGCAGGGAGGTCCCTGGCAGGCGCTGCTGACCTCCCGCCCGGCACATGCGCTCCTGGACAGTGCTCCTGACAAGGGAAGGTCCGTCGGCCCGACTCGTCCAGGCCGGGATGGACAGGCCACCCTGGAGACCAGCCTTCCCTTCTGCAGACAGCGCTGGCCTTTAGCCCCCCTGGCTGCTCTCCCTTCCTCCTGACAGCCTGTCAGATGGTGCGGCGGCCCCCGTGACCCCGTCTCCCTCTGCATCCACAGTCATCCTCCCTGGTGCCCCGGTCTCGCTTGCCCTCACCACGCCGTCCCGGCCCTTCCCAACACCCCCAGCTCGGCAGGAATTTCTTCACTCGTGCTGTGCTATGCATAACTGAGTGGAATGTGTCCCTCAGGGGCTGCCGGCCCGAAACAGGAAGGGCTCTCACCTCCTTTGCCCTGGACTCCATACCTTCATTAAGTCAGTCCCTGGTGACGGTCAGCTTCCCCTGCACACGGCAGAGCTCGGCATTATCAGAAATCGTGAGTCAATTGGGAAAGAGCCTTCCGGAAGGAGGCAGGAGGAGTCGCCTGCAGCCGGCTGCTGGAGCACGTTTCTAGGGGGCCTGGGGCTCTGATCCCCTCCTGCTTGGCTGGGCCGTGGGCGCCCGGCATTTGGTGGAACATCCTTCCATGTGTTTCTCTGAGGCTGCTTCGGGATGAGGTTAGCGTTTCCACCGGTGGGCTCTGGGTAGGGCAGACTGCCCTTCACAGTGTGGGTGGCTCCACGCAGTCAGCCCACGCCTGAACAGAGCAGAAAGCCCGCCTTCCCCAAGCAGGAGAGACGACTTCACAGCGGCCACCAGGCTAGAGCGCCGGAGTCCCCAGCCTGCTCACCGCGGCTGCTGTAACCACAGGGGCCACGCCTCGCCATGAATGTCCTCCCCTCTGAACATGCGCGCCCTTGGCTGTTTCTCCCAAGTCACCCTTCTCTCTCCACCACGCTGGAGATGAACGGGCAGCTGCACGCTGGGCCGGCTGCGTGTGACCTTCAACTTGCTCTGCTAATTTTGCTTCCAGAGATGCTGGGAGGAGGCTGCTAATTTTGCTTCCAGAGATGCTGTGTGTTGGAGCCGGAGGCAGGTGGGCAGCACCATTAATCAGGGAGGAGACAGGGCAGGCGGCCGGCCACGAGGACAGAGCCTGGGCCTTTGGTGGGCCAGGCGTGAGGAGAGTGGACCTTCCCCTGCAAACTCAGTGAAGCCCAGAAAGACTGGGTGCTCCACGGTGGGGGAGTTTGGGGGCCCACAGCTTCTAGTTTCCTCCCAAGAGATGTTCCCACCCTCAGACTGAGCCCGTCTGCCAGACAGCCAGCACCTTGGCCCCTGTGAGATGCTGTGCATGAAGTAGGCACCATTGAATACCTCGGCAGCTGATCGCGGAGTCACCTGGGCTGCAGTCCCTCCTCAGGGACCCGGGGGACTGCAGGTGAATCGGCGACTTCCCCCCTCTACCAGTTTTCATTTTAGCACCATAATAAAAATCCTGATAATCTAAACAGGGCGATAACTCTGCTCTGCGAGAACGATGGCCTCCACGTTATTGCTGCCATCGAGGTGTGTCAATCACACTCACAACGCGAGGCAAGGTGGCCATTGTGTTAAAATGAAGAAGTGACAAAGGATTTCGTTGCATGAGTGCTTCTCCCAGGCGCTGAGTCGCTCTTTGCGTTGTGCTAGAGGAAACACATCATTCACCCGCACGCCAGAGCCCGGGCCGGAGCGTCTGAGGGCACAGTCGCTGCTCGTAAGTAAATCGTTAATGAGCTGATGTCTAAAACAAAGCAAAGCCCACCTTCCTCCCCGAAGAAGGGAAAACGAACAGCTAGTAACGATCAAAGCCCAGAACAACTTTCAGTCCACACTTGCTGGACGGAACACTCTCCTGACCCCTTATGACAGGGCTGAGGACCTGTCTACACCCTGGCTGAGGAAGCTGGAAGGACCTGGCCCCAGGGCTGCCTGGGATCAGTGTGAGAGTGGCCGACCCCACAGTCTTTGCGGGCTCCCTTCTTTCCTCCTCCTTCTTTGCGGAGGCTGGAATGATTCCAACCATTGGCTGTCACAGCCTCCCTAGCAGCTCAGGGTGGCTGGTGACCAATCTCTGAATGATGAGACACTGGGGAATTCTGTGGCGGGACCTGAGATATTTCTGCTTTCCTGACAACAAGCATGGAAAGATCATTATTACTTGAAGTGGACAATTTGGCAGGTGTGTTGGCAGCTCTCTTGCAACCACGAAGACACAAGGACAACAGTTAGGGTGGGGGAGTTGGGGATGAAGGACTCACTGAATGAACGAACCATCTCCAGCATCAACTGTCTCTTTCTGTCTCACCACATGAAACCAAGACAGTGTTCAGCCACTGAGGTCTGGCCCTCAGGTCCTCTGCACCCTACAAAGAAAGCAGCTTAGGGACAAAGGTGATTCTTACACAGGGCTCAACCAACCACAGGATGGTTTCTGAGTGCCAAGGGTCCCCACAGGTCTCTTCTGGGGGAAGAAGAGGACTCAGTTGGGCAGGAGCAGGAGTGAAGGGCTCTTATCTTGGCTGGGGGCTCCAGGCACCCCAGTCCTGGGTTGCTCAGGCTCTGGGGTGCTGCTGAGTCCTCTACCATCAAGGGGGTCTCCCACGTGCAGCCCAATGCCAGCCTCCCTGGTCAGCAAGGGCCATGCTGCTGCGATTTCTCCTGGGGCCCTCTGCTGGGACACATGAGGTCCTCCCTCCCTGGGGATGGCAGTGGCTGCAGTGGTGTGGCCAGGACACAGCAGGGGCTGCTGAGCAGGGAGGGACCCATGTACCAGTCCCTTCACCCCCAATCAACAGGGAGGGAGGGATGTGCATCCTCATCAGCTAATGTTTCTGTGAAAGGAATCCCAAAAGGTTACAGCAAGTGGAGGAGGGGAGGAGGGGGCTTTCCTTTATATTCTGTTACTTTATGGCCTTCTGAATTCCCTAAGCATGCTCTAAAGAAGCCAGAAATGGGGAGCTGACTGGGGCAGAAACCATTGATTTCCATACTTTATTTCTGTGTATTTAAAAAAACAAGTAGTATTTTATATTTAAGAGGCTCCGCTTTGCAGTAGGTGCCTCCCGTTGGAAAGGCATCCACTGGGAGCAGCTACGTGCGCCTGCCACTGCCTCTTCCTCCTCTGCAGGGGTCAGGGTCTGCCAGCACCTCCCGGGCAGGCTCAAGTTCAGTTCTGTCCAGAGCGCGCTATCAATCAGGAGAAGCTCAGCAGAGCAAACAGGCAGGGGGTCAGGGTGCCCGGCTCCATTTCCAAGTCTATTAGCAAGGTGGCTCAAATTGTCCCAGATGGGAGAGCTTTATCTGTTGCCTGAGCTGGGGCTAGGAGGCTGTAAACCAAACCCTAGCCTAGCCCCAGCTTCAGCTCCAGCCCCAGCATCAGTCCCAGCAACAACCCCAGCCCCAGCATCCACCCAGCCCCAGCATCAATCCCAGCATCAGCCCTAGCTCCAGCCCCAGCAACAGCCCAGGTCCAGCCCCAGCAACAGCCCTAGCTCCAGCATCAACCTAGCATCAGCCCAGCAATACCCCATCATCAGCTGTAGCACCAGCATCAACCTAGCATCAGCCCAGCAACAACCCCAGCATTAGCTCCAACCCCAGCCCCAGCATCATCCCAGCCCCAGCAATACCCCAACATCAGCTCCAGCACCAGCATCAACCTAGCATCAGCTCAGCAACAACCCCAGTATCAGCTCCACCCCCAACAACAACTCCAGCCCCAGCATCCGCCCAGCCCCAGCATCAATCCCAGCATCAGTCCCAGCAACAACCCAAGCCCCAGCATCTGCCCAGCATCAGCATCAATCCCAGCATCAGCCCTAGCTCCAGCCCCAGCAACAGCCCATGTCCAGCCCCAGCATCAGCTCAGCACCAGCTCCAGCACCAGCACCAGCATCAACCTAGCATCAGCCCAGCAACAACCCCAGCATTAGCTCCAACCCCAGCCCCCGCATCATCCCAGCCCCAGCAATACCCCAACATCAGCTCCAGCACAAGCATCAACCTAGCATCAGCTCAGCAACAACCCCAGCATCAGCTCCACCCCCAACAACAACTCCAGCCC
>PVJS01006401.1:0-60009 GCA_004027185.1 Glis glis
TGTGTGTGTGTGTGTGTGTGTGTGTGTGTGTGTGTTAGTTACTGGGGATTGAGCCCAGGGGTGTTCTACCTCTGAGCTATACCCCAAGCCCTATTTTATTTTTTATTTTTGAGGACCTTGCTAAGTTGCTGAGGCTGGCCTTGAACCTGACATCCTCCTGTCTCAGCCTCCCAAGTACTGGGATTACAGGTGTATAGCACCACGACTGGCTGAGTGAAGTTATCTTTTAGATGACATGAACGTCGAAATCAGTAGACTTTGGGTAAAGCCCATTATTATATAATGTGAGCAGGCCTCATCTAACCAGTGGAAAGCCTTAGTAGACAAAGATGGATCTTCCCGAAGGGAGAAGGAATCCTGCCAGAAGACGGCTTTTAGCTTCGAAGGGCAACTTTTCCCTGGGTCTCCAGCCTGCTGGCCCACCCTACAGATTGTGGACATGCCAGCCTCCACTAACGCGTGAGCCACTTGCTTAAATACCCTCTCCCCCGCCTCTCTGCACATACTATTGATTCTGCATGTCTGGGGGACGCTGGCTAAATAACCACAATGAGCTGGGATTAGTTGCCTTATTTTTACAGATGAGGAGAGCAAGAGTCTCAATAGCATGCCTGAGGCCACACTCCTGGAGGTGGGGAGACAGACACTATTTAAGCCCAGGGAGTCCTGCTCCAGCACCCACCCGAGGCTGCCTCTCAGAACCTTCTAAGAGAGGGTTACTGCAGTAAATAGTCATGAAAACTAGAATGTTGTGGAAAATCCCTCCTCTCATGAATTCTTCATTTCCAGACCGAGGGCTGCACCCAGGTGGACCCTGTGAGCCCGGCTCCAACCTGGTAGTCCTGCAGCACTAGGAGCTGCGGCCACTGGCCATTCCCACAGTGCCTCTGGGCAGCGAGGTCAACAGGGCGGCTTGGCCGTCTTCCCCGCTGCCTCTCTGCTGGGTCTCATCCCATGTCCTCACTGGGACCCGTTCAGTTTCTCCACTTCCATTCGTGTGTCCCCAGCGGAAGTCTCCAGCTGCCACTGTCTGACACATTGGCGGTATGGTAGGTTTAGTGATTGCTTCCAGCCAAACATTTGGTTGGATGTAAATGTGTTCGCATCTTGTCATTCCAGTTACTGGCTCTGTTTTAAGCTCCTGTTTATGTGTGTGCGTCTTTCTAAGTAAGTCCCTACGAGTTTTTAATCCTGTCTCTCTGAGGAGACCAGCTTTGCGTACAGACTTGAAGTTGTATCTAGGGCTATCGCATGTCGGTTGGTTCTCAGCATTTTTTCTCAGTCTACTTTCCATCTTCCTGAACTCTGGCAGATCAAAGTCCAGTGCTGGGCAATAAAGTAATTGGGGAGCAATTTCTGTGCTCTGAGAAGGTAGCTGGGATCCAGGTCTCCCTGCTTCTTTATCTGGTCACTCTTGTTTCCTACCTCACCTAACACTTTGTCAGGATATCAGGCGTCTTCTTTTAAAATCAGTTTTATTGAGGTTTAATTGACATACAATAAACTGATATTCAAAGTGGGCAATCTGATAAGTTCGTACATATGTATACATCCATGGATTCATCACCATGATCAAGAAAACAAACGTATACATCACTCCCAAGGGCCTCCTGTGTCCCGTGGTGACCACTCCTTCTGTCCATGTCCCCTTCCCCACTAGAGCTCAAAATTAGCAGAATTTTATAGAAATGGAATCATGCAGTGCAAACCCCCTTCCTTTTTTTGGGGGTCTGATATCTTTTACCCAGCATATTTATTTTTTCTTTATCCATGCTGTTAAGGGTTTATTCATTTTTATTGTGGAGTAGCATTTCATTGTATGGGCATACCACAGTTGTTTGTCTATGAGGGATGGACACATGGTTGTTTTAGTTTTGGGTATACAAGTGAAGTCTCTATAAACATTTTATGTAGAAGTCTTTTAAGGATGTACACTTTCACTTTTCTTGGGTAAATATTTAGAGGAATGATTGGATCATATGGTAGGTATATATTTAACTTTTATAAAAACTTCCTTCTGGGAAGGAGACCGGGGAGGAGGAGGGATAAGAGACTGTAATAGGGAGGGTGGGTACAATCAAAGCATGTTGTATGCATGTGTGAAAATGTCATAAAATCTCATTATTTTGTACAATTAATGTGCAGTAATAATAAAAAACTTTCCTGCCTTCCTTCCTTCCCTACTTTATACCTTTTATCTTTCTTCTTTCTTCCTGATGCTCCCCCCTTCTCTCTCCCTCCCTCTAATTCCCCAAATGCCAGGCTCTCCTCAGGAAAGGGTTTGGGAGCTGTGTCCCAGACAATCCCCAGGGGTATGGTGACATGGATATATAAGTCGTGCTTCCTTCTCCCCCCTATAATATCTATAGGCAGGTGAGATAAAATGTGTATGGAAAAATCCACCATGAAGGTATAAGAACCCCACCCAAACGCGGAGGGAAGGGAGGATGTGGGGAGCGGAGGAATGGGTTCCTGGCCAGTGGTGGACCCAGGAGACAGGTCGCTCGTGGGTTCCATCCCCTGGAGTGATTGCAAAAGTCTGAGCTATGCGGTCTTTTTACAGCTTTGCTGTGCACCAGATTTAGCAGGTGGGTGGAACACAGGGCAAAGCCTGTACCCCTGTCAATGTAGCCTTGTCTTTTACATGCATCGTAAGTCCCTGCAAGGCCACTTCCATGGTACCCTTAAACCTGACTGCCTTCTAATGAGGGAAATGACAAGTGTGGCTAATTTCCCCCAGTTTGGAAAAGAGCTAAACTCTCAGCCTCATGGCTGTGTAGAGCCCCAGCCAGCGAAGCTTCCCGCTCACCCTGTGGTCTGGCTGAGGAGCTGGGGGTCTTCCAAGTGAGACCCAACTCTGAGAGTGTGATGGTTAGTCTGGATTGTCAACGTGATGTGACTTTGGGTGTGTTGATGAGATGACTGGTTTATGTCATGACAGATTGAAGGGGAAGTCCTGCCCTGAATGTGGGCAGTGCAGTTCTGATAGGTGCAGTAACTGGATCAAAGAAGGAGAAAGCCGCGTGAAGGATGCGTGGTTCTTCCTAAGGAAAGAGTGTCTGCTCTTGTCTGAGATAGCGGCTTCAGCTCTTCCAACTGGATCTTCATCATCATTTCTCCGGAGAGTTCCTGGCCTTTCCATCTTGCACTGGGACTGAATTAGTGGTCACTCCGATTCTGAGACTCCAGCTCTTGGACCACTCGAGCAGCTGCTGGTTCCTCCGGCTCTCCACGTGTGGTCGGCAACTTGGGACTGCACTGCTCTGGACCGTAAGCTAATTTAATAAATCCCCTCTTACAATATACATGTTCTGAGTTCTGTTACTCTAGTGAACCCTGATCAAGACAGAGAGTGAGACCTTCGCGTTCCCCCTCATGTCCCCATGACGCACATAGCGCCTGGTGCTCAGGAGCGGCCCAGTGAGCATTGGTACAGCCGAGTTTGTAGCCAAGGGAAGCCCTGGGCTCTAGGTTGCCAATGTAATCTCTGCTGTCTGGTTCTGGGGAAGATGAGGTGAGGGAAAGGAAGCCGATAACCTGGAGCTCTGACTGTGTGCCCAGTATGCATAGGATCAGACACCTGGGACGTCCCAATTGCTCTTCATGGTTATTCTACGACGAAGGAATTATTATTCTCAGCTGCTACTATTGAGGGCACGGAGGTTCAGAATGGTTGGGAACTTGCCTACTGCCACACAGCAGAATTGAATCTCAGAGATATACTTTCCCCAATACTTAAAACTCTCTCCGTAAGTATCTAAGCTATGGCAAGGTAATTGACTTAGAAAACATATAGCTCCCAGTGACAGGCACTGGGAACTTAGTGAATGATGAGTGGTTTGAAAAAAAGACTGCAAGGGAGATGGAATGGGATGGGCCTTGCTAACGATGGTGACAAAGTTGGCTTTGAAGGGTGTAATTCACCTGCCTAAGGAACATGGGCTTTATCCTGTAGGTGCTGGGGAATAGCAGAAGGGTTTTACTCAAATGAGGAGCAGGGTAGACATCAGTCTGGTGAGCTTCCAGCAGCAATATGGAGGGCAGAGGGCAGAGGGCAGAGGGCAAGGACAGTCAGGAAGAGCCTTTCCCACGTCACCCAAAGGAGAGTGTGGAGGTGCTGAGGATGCGCTGGCTAACAGAACTGGGCCTTATGCAACGGGTACTGTGCTAAATGAGTGACGTGTGCTGGCTCTTGCACTATTCAGAACAATGTAAGGCAGTCCATACTACTATCATAACCATTTGCCAGATGAGGAAACCAAGGCACAGGGCTTAAGCAACAATCGTCCCAAGCATAACAGAGCAAACCCTGCGGGGACGTGTTCCTGAGCTGTCTTCTACAGTTTTCAGCTAGTAAATGGCAGACCTGGGATTGGAGCCCACACACCCTCTGCCCTAGGTCCCAGGCTGACACTTTGTTTTTTGGTAGGTCTACTCACCATTTTTTTTTTTTTTTACTTTCATTGGAGGCTGACACTCTCAACCTCTCTACTGTATATCCTTGTATCTGAATCACATTGGATCCCAGATCCCTGGGGGTGGGGGAGAGATTGCTGTGCTCATAAAGGCCACCTCTCTCCCTCTCCCACCCCACTCAGATGTCCTCTGCTTAAACATCTCCAGCCGCATGGGCCTCCCTCCCTACATAAGCATCCCCGAACCACGTTTTGACCCAAGTGTTATGAGAGTTTTATCCCTTTTGTTGAGTCTGGTGAGCGCGACCCTCTGCTTCCGTACTTTCTCTGAGCCTCCTTGGCCCTTCCTCCAACAAACAGCCGCTGAAGGTATGAACTGTGGCTACTGGTACGGCCAGGGACAAAGTCCACCAGGGATTTCAAGGAGTGTTCATTGCACGCAAAACATCACACACTCTGGGGCCCCGGCTAATTGGCTGCATTTGAACTGCAGCAATGTTCAAACCCGGCAAGACAATTAAAGCTGAAAATGATCAGCTGGGATTAAAAAGATTCAAAGGGTAATTGCTTCATAACAGGCTACACTGCTCCAAGTAGCAGGAAGGATTGGTGGAGCTGGAATTAATTATATTGGAATACTTGTTTATTTTTACAAAGTCTTTTAAAATCATTTGGAATTGGCCAAGCTGTGCGTTTTCCCAAATCCTCCCGGGTTTGGTTAACTGTCTTGGGTTCTTCTGCCAACGGCAATTACTCCCGTTCTTGGAAACGATGAAGGCACAAAACCATATTCACCACTTATCAGTGTGATAAATCCTTTTATTGCCTTTGTAATAATGATGCCTAAATTTGTATAGCGCTTGTGACATTTTCAAAATGCTTTCACATCTGTTATCTCCATTTGTCTTCACAATAACCCGAGGAGATGGCTCAGGGCTGGGGTTTCCGTTTGGTAATGATAAAGGCAGAGAAATGTGAACCTCACGAGAGATTCATACAGCGCTCACACTGGAATCCAGGGTGCCTGCCTCTCACCTGCGATGTTTGTTCTCTTCAACTAGGAAAAAATCATCTGTTTGTTGATCAGGCAGGGCCGGACCCCGCCAACATGAAATGAACAAGTCATTGTGGAGGTTCAAGCGGAAGTTGAAACTCATTAATAAATTAGCTATTTAAACTGAGGAAAGTGAAAGAGAACATTGGGGAGATAGGAAAAATGCTTTCTTTTCATATGTATATATATATATATATATATATATATATATATATTTTTTTTTTTTTTTTTTGCGGTACTGGGGATTGAACCCAGGGGCATTCTACCTCTGAGCTATACCCCCAACCCTATTTTTTATTCTTTATTTTGAGACAGGGTCTCACTAAGTTGTGGAGGGCCTCACTAAGTAGCTGAGGCTGGCTACAAACCTGTGATACTCCTGCCTCAGCCTCCCAAGTACTGGGATTACAAGCGTGCGCCACTACGCCCAGCTGAAAAAAACACTTTCTGAAATGAGGTGGCTGTGATGAGGCCCAAGGAAGGAACTTGGTTTGGAGTTGGTGGCCTGGGTTTACATCTGCCTTTTTCCCTGGTGCTTTTGGATATCTGTCAAGTGACTATTTCCCTGAACATCTTAGTTTCTCCTTCTATACAGTGAGTCTAACGATGACCTTCATCAGTGTTATGATTAAGGTCTAATGAAACATTACATGTACGAGAGCCAGGCAATGCGAGATACTCAGGTCACTGGCATTTTTCTATCTGACATTTCTTATATTAATCGACTGTGACATAATAATAAGCTGAAGACCAGCCACCTTGGCCGGTTGTTACTTCAACCTGTACATTGAAGTAACATACAGGTTGCTTCACCTGTACATTTTAAGGTGCGTGTAGAGAAATGTTTCCCAGTTATAACAGAATGAGTTACTAGGATTCCAAAATGTAGGAACAACAGACAGGAGCCTTTTCTAGATCAATGTGAGGTGAATCAACCCCAAGCCAAATAGCACCTAAGAGATATGTATGCCTTGTGGTTCTGACCCTCCTGTGATGTCCCCAGCTTTTGTGAAAACCTGCTCAGGTTGTTCTGCTCTAGTTGTTCTGGGGCTGGAGTTTTCAAACAACACCCACTTCTGATTGTAAAGCTGCAGGATGTAGAAACAGCACTTCCAGGTTCGCTAGGCTGGTTTTGTGCAGCTCACTGTGGCTTAACCTCTGCGACATAGAAAGCAATGTTCCAGGCACCGTCTGGTATGCAATACAAACAGAAGTTAGCTTGTCTCTAAAATCA
Organism: Glis glis; assembly: GCA_004027185.1. Classification (NCBI taxonomy): domain Eukaryota; kingdom Metazoa; phylum Chordata; class Mammalia; order Rodentia; family Gliridae; genus Glis; species Glis glis. The sequence continues at coordinate 6,704 of PVJS01006401.1, forward strand.
ACATACAAAAAGCAGTAGCATTTGTATACTCGAATAATGGACTATCTAAAAAAGAAGTCAAGAAAACAAATCTCATTTACAATAGCTACAAAAAATAAAGTGCTGAGGAATAAACTTAACCAAGGAGTTGAAAGACCTGTACACTGCAAATTATAAAACGTTGATGGGGGAAAAAAAAAGAAAATACAGATGAATTGAAAGATATTCCATGTTCATGGATTGAACTAATTAGAAGAACTAATATTAAAATGCCAGTACTGCCCAAAGCAATCTACAGATTCAATGCAATTCCTATCAAAGTTCCAATGACATTTTTTCCCCTCAAAAACAGAAAAAGAAATCCCTAAAATTTGTATGGAATTACAAAAGACTCCAAATAGCTCAATCTTGAGCAAAAAGAACAAAGCTGGAGGCATCATACTACATGACTTCAAAATATACTATGAAGATATAGTAGTAGAAGCAGTATGGAACTGGCATAAAAACAAATGCATGGACCAAAGGAGCAGAATAGAGATCCCAGAAATAAATCCATGAATTTATGGTCCTTGGCTTTTTGACACAGATATCAGGAACACACAATAGCGAAAAGACAGTTTCTTTAATAAATGGTGTTGGGAAGCCTGAAGATGCACACACAGAAGAATAAAATTGGACCCTTGTCTCACACTGTATGCAAAAATAAACTCAAAATGTATGAAAGCTTACATGTAAAACCTAAACTGTAAAGGACTAGAAGAAAACATAGGGGAAAACTTCTTGACATTGGTCTGGGCAGAGATCTTTTTTTAAATGACCCTAAAATCACAGGCAACAAATGTAAAAGTAAACAAATGGAATTACATCAAACTAAAAAGCTTCTGCACAACCACAGAAACAACAGGGTGAAGAGACAACATGGGAAATGAGAACAAACACTTGCAAATCACATATCTGATAAGGGGTTAATAAAAAATGTACAAGGAACCCAAGCAACTTAATAGTAGGATAACAAGTAGCCAGAGTTAAAAATGGGCAAAGGAGCTGGATAGACACTTATCAAAAGAAAGCATAAAATGACTCAGAGATATGTATAAAATGTTCAAAAATCCTATCAGAGAAATGCAAATTAAAACCACAATGAGATATCACCTTCTGCCTGTCAGAATGGCTTTTATCAAAAAGAAGAAAGATAAATGTTGGAGAGGATATGGAGAAAGGGAAGCCTTGCACACTGTTGGTGGGAGTGTAATTAATATAGCCATATGAAAAACAGTATGGGGTTTCCCTAAAAATTAAAGTAGAAGTACCCTATGATCCAACAATCCCACTTCTGGGTTATATCCAAAGGAAATGAAATCAGTGCACAGAAGAGCTATTTGTACCCCATGTTCATTGCAGCATTTTTCATAATAGCCAACATAGGGAATCAACCTAAGTGGTCATCAGTGGGTGAATGGGTAAAGAAAATGTGTTTATGTGGAATATTAATCAGCCTTAAAAAGAAGGAAGTCCTGTCATTTTTGACAACATGGATGAAACTGGAAGACATTATGTTAAATGAAATAAACCAAGCACAGAAAGACAAATATCACATGATCCCACTTACATGTGGAATCCAGAAAAGTTGAACTCATGGAAGTTGAGAGTAGAGTACAATGGTGGTTATCAGGGGCTAGACTGGTGTTGTGGGGAAGGGACTTGGGGAGGTGTTGGTCAAAGAATACCAAACTTCAGTAAGATAGGAGGAATAAATTCAAGAGAGCTGTTGTACAACATGGTAACAATGTTGAATTCTTGAAAATTGCTAAGAGGGTAGGTTTTTAAGTATTCTTACCACATCAAAAAAAAAGACATGTGGGATAATGCATATGTTAATGAGTTCAATTTAGACATTCCACAATGTGTATGTATTTTGAAACAACATGTTGCTCATGATAAATATATACAATTTTTATTGTCAATTAAAAATTAAAAGTGAATTTATTTTTAAAGTTCTCATAGTTTTATTGGTACATTGCAATTATACATCATAGTGAGATTCAAAGTGATACATTTTTATGTACACATATCACTTGGTTTATTTCCCTCCACATCTCATCCCGTTTTCCTTTCCTCTCTTCCTGTACATGTTAGAGAGATTGGTAATGATAACTTTATATATAACTGGTAATGATAACTTCATATATTGCTATAGCATTATTTCCTCAAGCCTCATTTTTCTTCTCTTTTTTGATCCCCCAAACCCCTTCTACTATTCTACTCATCTCTATCCTCATTTAAGTGAAATCCCTTTTGTTTCCTATTCTCTCTCCAGCTTCCACATATGAGAGAAAACATACGACCCTTGACTTTCGGAGACTGTCTGATCTCACTTACCATAATATCATCTCGTTCCATCCATTTTCTTGCAAATGATATAATTTTGTTTTTCCTTATGGCTGAGTAAAATTTTATTGTGCATATATGCCACATTTTCTTTATCTACACATCTGATGGATAGCTAGGTTGGCTTCATAATTTGGCTATTGAGATTTGTGCTGCTATAAACATGGGTATGTATGTGTCACTATAGTATTGTAACTTTAATTCTTTTGGAAAGATACCAAAGAGTGTTATATCTGGGTCATATGGTGGTTCCATTCCTAGACTTTTGAGGAGCCTCCATACTGATTTCCATAGCTGTTGTACTAATTTACAATCCTACCAACAGTGTATAAAAGTTTCTATTTCCCCACATCCTTGTCAACATTTATTATTGTTTAGATTCTTGATGATTGCCATTCTAACTGGAGTTAGATGGAATCTCAGTGGAGTTTTGATTTGCATTTCTCTGTGAATGATGTTGAACATTTTTTTCCCATGTATTTGTCGGTCATTTGTATTTCTTCCTTTGAGAAGATTCTATTCCGTTCAATTGCCAATTTTAATTGGTTTATTTGTTTTTTGATATTAAGTTTTTTGAGTTCTTTATGTATTATAGATATTAGTCCTCTATCAGAAGAGTAGCAGGCAAAATTTTTCTTCCATTCTGTAGGCTCTCTCTTCAGACTCTTGATTGTTTCCTTTGTTTTACAGAAGCTTTTCAATTGGAAGCCATCACACTTACTGATTCTCAGTTTTATTTCTTGAGTTTTGGGGGTCTTATTGAGGAAGTCTATACCAGTGCATATATGTTGGGGGGTGGTCCTATGCCTTCTTATAGTAGTTGTAAACTTTTTGGCATAATTTCTAGGTCATTGACCCATCTCAAATTGACTTTTGTAAAACATGAGAGATAGGAGTCTAGTTTCATTCTTCTACATATGGATATCCAAGTTTTCCAGCACAATTTATTGAAAAGGCTGTCTTTTCTCCTTAAAAATGAATTTTAGAAAAGAAGTTAGCTTGGCTTCCAGTTAGGAGCTTAGTATCCTGTTGCAGGGAGAAGATGAACAGTACTTATAATACCTAGCTATCACTGAATTCTTGTCTGGGCCCATAACTACTCCTCTATATGTATTCTCTCTCTCTCTCTCTCTCTCTCTCTCTCTCTTCTCTCTCTGTCCTCTCTGTCTCTCTCTTTTGGTACTGGGTTGACCCTAGGGGCATTCTACCTCAAAGCAATGCTCCCCAGCCCTAATTTATTCATTTTTTTAATTTAGAGACAGAGTCTAGCTAAGTTGCTGAGGGTCTCACTAACTTACTAAGGTTGGCCTCAAACCTGCGATCCTCCTGTCTTAGCCTCCCAAGTAGTGGAATTATTGGCATGTGCCACCATACCCAGCTTGTATTATCTCTTATTCCCATGAAATGAGTACTATTGCTTCTGTCCCAGTTCAGAGTATAGAAACTGAAGTTCAGAGAGTTTAAAGACCTTTCCACAGACAACTCAAACCATCTGCCTTGAGCCGGGTGTGGTGGCGCACGCTTGTAATCCCAGTACTTGGGAGGCTGAGACAGGAGGATCCAGGTTCGCGGCCAGCCTCAGCTACTTTGTGAGACCCTCTCCAACTTAGTGAGACTGTTTCAAAATAAAGAATAAAAAATAGGGCTGGGGGTGTAGCTCGGAGGTAGAATGTCCCTGGGTTCAATCCCTGGTACCGAAAAACAAACAAACAACAACAACAACAAAAAAACCCCATCTTCCTCCAAAGACCATCTCTAATATTCCTACTGATCAGGACCTCCAAACTCAGGAACTGGCTCTGCCCAACCAGCCTTGATTCTAGACTCCTGGTCCAAAATGTCACCAAGAGACATGCAAATGAATAGAGTGCTTACAAGATGGAATGGTTTGGATTTAGAGTGCCCCCTATCCCTCACAGGTAGCAATGTTGGCATTGAGGCTTGGTTGCTAAGGAGGGGTCCCTGGGGTGTGGCCTTGGGGACTAGATCAGGTCCTATTCTCCCCCTACTCTCTCTCTCTCTCTCTCTGCTTCTAGCTTCCACGATGTGAGAGCAGAGCCGAGCTCTTTCTCCCTCCACTTCCCGCCACCATGCCCTGAGCTCTGCAGACATAACCTGGCCTAACATGAACTGGAACTCCGAGATCTCCAAAAAAATAAGACCACCGCCAACAAAAACTGTGAGCAAATGAATCTTCCTTCCTCTAACTTGTATGGTCAGGTTTTTGGATTATAGCACTGAGAATGTGGACCGAGACACAAGAGAAGCCACTGTAAGTAAAGTGACGAGGAGCACTGAAAATGACTTCTGGGGTCTGATTGGCCTGGATTTGAGTCCGAGACCTGTCACTTATAACCTGCCAATTGTTGAGCCTCCCTGGACCTCAAGCCTCCACAAAGAAGGGAACAGAATGTTCTTACTAAGACAATCTTTGGAAAACACTTAGCGCAGAAACTTGCACAAAGATTGGCCAGTATGTGGCTCCGTCATCCTGTCTCCCACTCTCTAGCTGCTCAACAGCACCCTCTGACCATGAACCCCCACTTCTCACCCTCTTCACCATGATCTCCCCATGCTGCCTTACCCATCCTCTCTGGATAGATTTCAATGCCAGTCGCCCAGCTCATCTGCTTCGAATCATGCTGGCCTCTGGCTTTACTCCTCTGATTCCTGGTGCATTCTTGGCTTAGGAAAGGTTGGCGTGGCCTCCTTCTTGCCTGGTCGGTGACTGAGTTCACCTCCGTGCCTTGACAGTGGCCCTTAGAACGTGAGAATGTGTTTATATTTCACAAATTCCTGGACCCAACATGAAAGAAACCAGAGCTTCAGCTGTACCTCCTGCAGCCTGGCTCCCGCCCACCACCCCACTGCTGTTGAAAAGTGTGTCCCTAGGCTAAGCAAGAGCCTCGCAGGATGGTTCTGAACTGAAGAACTCAGGCCTGGCACCCACCCGCCTAGAATAGATCCGGAGCTGTTTCCAAAAGTGCACCCATGAGTGTCTCTGGGGACATACGAATCAGGGAGGAGCTGCCTGCTCATAGGTGTGCACACCTTCAGGTTGACCATGTACCTCCACGTGGTTCCCACACTTGCTTCAATAGAGCCCATTGCAGTCAGAATCTATGGAAATTCTGTTTCTTCCCAACCCGTCTGCTAGTGCTGGTTTCTGACTTAAAAATTTTTGCAAACCTGATGATATGAAATGCATAGCACTATTATTTTAATTTCTATTTCCCAGACTATCAGTAAAGGTGAATGTTTGTATATGTGATTATCGACCAGTTGTGTTTCCTCTTCTGTGAGTTGTCTTTCCCTATTTTTTGCTTACTTTTCAATTGGGTTGGGTGCTTTTTCCTATTGATTGCCTAGGGATTTATATATATATGTGTGTATATATATATATATATATATATATATATATATGTGTGTATATATATATATATATATATATATATATATATACACACACACACACACACTGTGGATACGTAGATATTTGAGTACATGAACATATGGGTATATGTACATATACTGGATTGCATATATTCTTTTGATCATACACATTGCATTTTTCAAGTTTATGTGATATTTTTTCATATAGTTTTGTGTGTCTTTGTGAGAAATTGTTATGTTTAATGGAGTCCAGTTTACCATCTTTTCCTTTTTAGTGTGAACTTCTTATGTGACTCTTACCACTGGAGTCTATGGGTCTCTAACTGGCAAGCATCGGCAATAATGGGGGAAGGAATAAATGAAGGCAGATGTGAAGGAGAATGCCGGTGGGAGTTCCCTTGGAAGAGCTGGCTGTGAGTTGTATCTTCAACTTTTTATTTTGAAATAATTATCAACTCCTAGCAAAGTTGCAAACAAATGTATGAGGAAAGGGCTCCCGTGGACCCAACACCGAGTTTTCCCTAATGGTAACGTCTTGCATAGCTGTAGTACAACGTTCTCAAAACCAGGACATTAACACTGGTTCAGTCTACAGAGTTTATTTAGATTTTACTGGCTTGACTTGCCCTCTTGGGTGACAATGTGCATATGTATAGTCCTATAGAATTTTATCACATACATAGATATGATGAGCCACTAATACAGTTGAGTCACAGAGCTGTTCCAAGACCTCTAGCCCCCTCGTGTTATCCATTCATAGCCTGTGATTTTATTTTGAAGCATCTTAGAAACACTGTCAGCTGAACCCATTTTCTGTTTCTCTGAATGACTTCAAAGCTGTACATTTAAATCCACAGTTTTTATAAATATGCAACTGTCTCTTGCTATCCATGGGAGACTGGTTCCTGGTTCCCTAAAGATACCAAAATCTGTGGATGCTCAAGTCCCTAATATATCGTAGTGTAGTATTTGCATATAACCTATGCATATCTATATTCTTTAAATCATCTCTAGATTACTTATAAACCTAATACAATCAGTGCATTTGCTGTGTAAATGGCTGTTATACTGGATTGCTTATACAATCATGTAAAGGAAAGAAGTCTGCATATTTTCAAAAAAAAATTTTAAGTATTTTTTTTTGCGGTACTGGGGATTGAACCCAGGGACATTCTACCTCTGATCTACACCCCCAGCCCTATTTTTTGTTCTTTATCTTTAAACAGGTCTCACTAAGGTGCAGAGGACCTCACTAAGTAGCGGAGGCTAGCCCCGAACCTGGGTCCTCCTGTCTCAGCCTCCCTAGTACTAGGATTACAAGTGTGTGCCACCACGCCTGGCTTTGAGTATTTCCAATCCATGGTTGGTTGAATCCATGGATGTGGAAGCCATGGATATGGAGAGCTGACCATGTCTACAACATGCAATGCAGAAGGAGCACAGGTCCTGGCCTTTGGCACACCTGTGTTTGTGACATGGCATAGCTAGTCACCAGTTGGGCCACCTTGAGTCTCTTTCTGAGACTTGTTGGTAAAAGGGGACAGGGATGAATGTCCTTGTAATAATACGCAGCCGAACGGTAGATACTGTAATCGAGGTTTCCTCCTCTGACACCAACTTCATTTCCCGGATTTTCTTCCACATGAGTAGACATCGCAGCTGTCCTGGTCCCTGCCTGTCATCTCAGCGTATGGTGTTTCTTATTTGGGAAGCTCTTTCTTTTGCTTCCTCCTCCACAGTGCTCCTGAGCAAGAAGGATAATTGCAGGTGGAGGCTCCTAAGCTCTTTAGCTGGGGCCTCCCTCTTTTTTGTGTCTCACACATTTTCTGTTTCATCTGCAGCTTTGCCAGGGGAAACTGTTGGCTTTGCTATCTGGCTGGGCAAATCCTCCCTGTGCCAGCACCAGTGTGCCGGGTGCCCTTTTAAGAGGACACCTCGGCGGGCACGATGGCTCGTGATCTGAGCCGGGGAGGCTGATCTGCAGAGAGCCAGGGGCATCCTTCCTTCCTGGGGGAGCAGCTATTCTGGGAAACAGACGCTGCAGGCATCTCATTAGCATAATCTCAGGAATTAATGGCTTGATTGATGTCCCGCATTTCCCTGCAGTTTTCTATAAATGATAATGTATTAAAACGAGATGGAGGAAAGAAAACATGACACGACATATATTATTTAGGTGTTTGCAGAGTGGCTGACACGCAAACACACACAATTTATCAACAGTCATTTTTTTTTTTTTGCATGGTGTTCTGAGCCCCAAGCCTCCAAGATGTGGAATTAATTTCATAGCAGGTGATTCTAGACTATTTCACATGGGCCATCTGTCGCTTCTTCATTTACCTCTCTGCTGTTACAATAATTAATCATTTCAGGCACTGGCTTGGCCCAGGAAAGTCTTCTCTGGCTGAGAGCACTCCAAGAGGGAGTAGCACTGACTTACTTGCTCTAAAGTGGCGTGTTTCTATGAAGCAGGGATGTGCAAGGTGTTTCTTTTTTGCTTTTATCTGCCAACACCAGTGGCTCCAGAGCTGGAAGCCGCCGAGCAGAATGGCAGACTGTTGTTGCTGAAACTGTTCATGTTCTGCAGTTGCAGTTGAAGAAATCAAGAACAGAGAGGTTACTTCAATGGTCTGGGCTCACACAGCCAATAGGAGAGAGTTGGGGCTACAATCCAGTTTCCTCAATTTTTTTTCATGTGTTGGTCCTTCCCATTTTTGGTCTGCAATGGTTCTACCATAGAAGAAGATGAATCTCACCAGAAATAAAAAGACATCCCTAGAATCCTGGGGAATCTCAGTGTGGGACATTTGGGGCACATTCAAATGAAATGCAACACGTCCTCGGTGTGATCATTCTAGCAATCAAAGCACAGCCACCTCTAATGCCAAAGAAAATGAAGAAATGTGAGTCATTGGACAGCCATGCTCAGTGAAACAGAGGGAGAAAGAAAACAGGCGATTTCCTTGGCTGAGGCACATTCGCCTACTACCGTGTATTTATTTATTAATGACACCTCTACTTATTGATTGACTAATCAGTTAGTGCTAGACATGGGGCTAATGCCAGATACACTATAGGGAAGTTGTTGCATTCATGAAACTGAGATTTTAGCAGAAGGACATAAAACAAAGAGTTAAATAAACAGGTATGAACCGGAATCAGTGCTTTGAAAGAAACAAGGAGCAGAGACAGAGGGGCCTGGTGACCTTCCCCCCAGGTGTGGACATGCGTGCAGTTGGGATGGTACAGAGGGTCCCTTGGAAGAAGCCACATTTGAAACTGGACCCTGCAGGATGGGAGCGAGCAGGTGACAGCTAAGAAGAAGAGTCCCAGGCAGCAGGCCCTGCATGTGCGCAGGCGCTGGGCTGGGAAAGACTGGCCTGGCAGGAGCGGAGGCCTGCAGCGGTGCCTGGTAAGGAAGGGGCGGAGAGAGAAGTGGGAGGCAGATTTCTCTCGGCCTTCCCTATGCGTCATGGGGGAGTCTGCTTGTGACTCACTGGAGGCCACTGGAGGGACTTTAACAGGGCAACGACAGAGTCTGATATGTGCTTTATTATTCCCATTTCACAGACGAGGAAACCAAGGTGCAGAGACACAGTGGGACCTGCTGAAGGCCCTGAAGCGGCGGTTGCAATAGCTGGACTTCTAACCCAGCTCTCTCCAAAGCCAGATGTTCTAAGCCAGAGATCACAGTCTATGGCCAAGGAGCCAAGTCCCATCTCCCGTCTGCCTTTTGCAAACAAAGTGTCACTAGGACATAGCCGTGTCCACTCATTTTGTCAGTTTTCACTGCAGAGACAGGATGGAGTAGTTTTTGACAGGCAGTGTATGGCCTTCAGGGCCCCAGATGTTTACTATCTGGACTGTAGGGGAGAAAGTTGGCTGACCTCTTGTTGTCAGCCTCCGGCAGGGAGGGACCCTGTCCACCAAGTCAGCCAGTGACTGGCATTTAGCTAGTGCCCAATCACCATCTGCCGATGAATCAGGAACGGGAGGGGATGCGTAGAACCTGGACATGAAAGGGCCAGCGACTGGGAGGTCAGGGTCAGCCCGAGACAAGAAAGAAGCCCAGGTGGGCCAGAGCAGGGTGGGCTCACAGAGCAGCAAGAGCACCACAGAAGGCAGGAGCAGGATGTCAAGTTGGAGAGACCCCCTGGGGGTTGATTGAGAAGAGCCTTGAATGCCATCATCATTAAGTGCCCAAGACCTTTAAGTGGCTGAGTTAGCAGTCACAGAAGCAATGAAAGAGACCTGCTTTTCCAAGATGAAGATTGTAATTGGTTATTGATGTCCTATTTGTATGCTAATGTTGCTCAATAAAACAGCTAAACCATAATTAACGCTCTAGCTTCCTCTCAGGAAGAGAGAAAGAAAGAAAAAAAAGAAGCCCATGGAAAGGTCAATAGATTTCATATAATAAATTATTAAATAATGGGAAACACAGGAAGTGTATTTCTGAGCTATAATCTTTTCAAGTTTTATTAACTATCATCTATTATAAGCGCTGACAATGTTTACATTTTGCTTCTACCATTTTCTTGCCAGCTCCAGAAATTTTTGGGCTCAGAGTCAGTGTTGAGTGGAAGAATATATTGTTGGCCAGAGTCCGTGTGTTTGAGAATCAAGACCGTGTTGGTTACTGCTGTGATCCGACCTCTCTTTTTGTCAACATTTGGTCAGACAGGATGGCAGCTCACTGGCAGAACTTATATTATATTGAAACCACACGCAGAGCTGCAAGGCCAGGTAGAACTGGTACTGTAATAATAAAACGATCGATTTCCAGGTCCTCTGTAGAAAACTTCTTCCTGTCATGCAAATTCCGCCAGAAGGAAGATCTTACTTGTAAGGAATTTTCACGACACAGGGTTGCCCATGAGCTTGGGCTCTGGGACCAGACTGTCTGAGTTTGAATCCCAGTTACACTTCTTAGTAGTTGTGAACCTCTTAGTTAGCTCTTCTGTGCCTCATTTTACTTAACTAGGAAATACAGACCTCAGCAATACTTACTGCATCAAGTTGTGAGGACTAAATAAGACATAAAATGCCCAGCAGAATGTCTGGCACACAATAAATTTCCAGGGAGTGTTGGGCTTTTTATTATAACTTCTTGAGGTTTAAAATGCTCAAGGGTGATGACCCACAATGAAGCCAAATGCATCAGTAAATTTGTCAGCTTTAAATTCTCCCTTCAACCATCAATCAATTCATTGGATGTTTACCTAGCCCGATACTGTGTGTTTGGGGAAGATGCTAAAAGAATACAAGCCAAAGTCAGGCTGGCTGTCAAAGAATTTATGATTTTGGGTGAGAAATCAAGTCAGAGTTGCTGAGGCAATTGGAGGACAACCCTAGCTACTATTTAGTAGGACTCACTTATTCATTTATTGGGCACCTACTGTGTATTAGGGAGTAGGCTGGGCACTAGTGATAGAGGAAGGTATCAGATGAATGTCGTTCACGGTCTAGAGGAGTCTGATGACAAGGATGTCGATGAGGGGCAGTAAGTAGCGTCAAAACTAGGGGAAAAACAAGAACGTTAGCCTTGGGTTTTCGTTTGGGTTCTAACGATCGGCTCTTAGCCACTTTCTATCCTTAATTTCCTCATTTTATGTTTGAGGCCAAGACATGAGAGATGTTCGCCACACCCAAGGACTGCATGACACTCAACAGAGAATCACTATTCGACAATCAAGCGATCAATGACCAACTTCCAAAAAATACATTTACCGGATGAAAGTCATGCAAGTATGCTATAATCACACATAATCCCAGCATTTTAACATAACAACTCTAATGTTTTATGAGTGTTTCTTCCTGTTCTTTTTTTTGTTCCTGCCATGTTCTCAAGGGCGCTTTTAACTACGATGCCAATCAAATTCCACATAATTTATGACCCTGGCTATAAAGAATCAGGTATTAATCATAATACTCAATCCACACACACTCTCACCGTGGATTCAGGCCCGCAGGATCTTGTGTTCCTGTGCTTTCCATCTCGAATCCAGTACGATGAAAGTGTTTTGAGTCGCTGCTTCGTTTTAATAGATATCATGAGTATCACTGCTGCCGTTGTTGACTATATGCATTGTCGGGTTTCCCATTCTGTCGAACTCTTTCCAGTCCTACTTATTTCCAACCTGGGAAGCTTTACCAAGTGTAAAGGAACTGGGGAGTAGGCAGAGTCCGAGCAGGCAAAATCTCAGATGTCACTGAGAACTTTCCTTCACCATGGCCGTGACCATTTTGGAGAAGTGAAGGCAGGCGCTTCCCCCAACCCTGGTGAAGGGCGGAGCCACACCATTGTCCCACCCACTCCTGCAGCAGGGGCTGCTGACTCATGACCCCTTAGCCACTGCTGATGCACCTGTGTTCCTGGTAGCAGAGATAAAATTGCTGCCATGATTTGGAATTATTGTTATTTAAAGATATCAACAGACTTTATTTTTTATTTATTCATTTATTTTTGTGTTACTAGGGATTGAACCCAGAGACATTCTATCTCTGGGCTACACCCCCAGACCTATTTTATTTTATTTTTTTATTTTGAAATGGGGTCTCACAAGGTTGCTGAGAGTCTCACTAAGTTGCTGAGGCTGTCCTCAAACAGGCGATCCTCCTGTCTCAGCCTCCCAAGTACTGAGATTACAGATGTGTGCCATCATACCTGGCTTAGATTTTATTTTGGAGCAGTTTTAGGTTTATAGGACAATTGGGCAGAAAGCAGAGTCCCTTATCCTTATATCTCTCCAATGCCATAGTTTCCTATACTATTAACATCTTCTCTTAACCTGGTACATTTGTTACTTGATGAATTGATGTTGACACATTATTATTGGTCTAAGTCCATAGTTTACCTTACTCTTGGCTTTATGCTTTCTATAGTTCTTGACAAATGTATAATGACCTATGTCCACCATTACATTACCACACAGAATAGTTTTACTGCCTTAAAAATCCTCCTGTTCCACTTGTTCACCCATCTCTCCTCCTGAATCTTGCTATCTACTGATCTTTTTACTGTCTCCGTAGTGTTCCCCTTCCAGAATGTTTTATAATTTGAATCATGCAACATACAGCCTTTTCAGATGGCTTCACTCCTGTAGCCACATGCATGTAAGTCTCCTCCATGTCTTTTCATGGCTCATGTCTCACTGATTTTTGTTGCTGAATAACATGGCATCGTATGGATGTCTACTGCGTGTTTATCCATGAAGGGTGTCTTGGTTGCTTCCAAGCCTTGGTAGTTATGAATAAAGCTATTTTAAGCATATGTGCAGGTTTTTGTGTGCATTAAGTTTTCAACTCACTTGAGTGAAGGCCAAGGAGTGTAAATGCTGGATTGGATAGTAGAATTTTTACTTTTACATTTTTTAACTCAAAAAGGGCTTGGTAAACCTTTATTTTTAAAGTTACCATTAAACGTATACAAGAACAATTGTTCTAGAAGTAATTCAAGGGGTCAGAAGAGGGGAGTGCTGGGGGCAAATATATTATTTCCTACTTTCTTGAAATAGTACAAAAGACAAGCGTTCTGCATGTACACTCCACAAGGCTTCGTAGATCTTAATATTTCAGTACACACTGTTTTGAATTAGATTATATCAGTCAACTTTGCCCACTCTGCGGTCCTACAAGCTTCAAAACTTTCTTTGCAGATAAAGAGCAACCTTTATTACCATATTTGAAAAATGAATAAAAATTCATACAAATGGAATATTCAAGTAGTTTGCATAGAACTCAAATAAGTTCTCATTTTTCTTGGTTATTTTTATTTAAAAAATTTTATTGGTGCACTGTAATTATACATCATAGTGAGATTCAAAGGGATGCATTTGCACTTGCGCACAGCAATTGCTGTGTTTCCTGCTGCATCCCACCCCACCCCCTCCTCCCTCCCCACACATGTTAGTGAGATGGGACAGTATAATGAACATCAACATTTTCATCAGTTGACTTTGACAATTATTGATGTTTTGCCACAATTATTTGATCTATCCTTCTATCTTTTGCTTCGGCATTTTCGAGTAAATTCTAAGACATCATATTTACATTATTTGTAATGGCTGCCTATTATTACACATCCTACTGAATGGATTGCATTCATAAGCCTTTTCGATCATTGGATAATAAATAACTTCACACTGGATATCTATGAGTCAGAAGCTTGTGGTGTTTGACAAAGGCTATTATACGTGAGAGCTTCCTCTTCCTTTCATAAAATCTGATACAAATCAGAAAAGTGTTTGGGTCACAGGGGTAGCAAATAAGATATCCACTATACCTATTTTCTACTATTTTGCCTATGACCTAAGCTTCCCATCTGCTCTGGTCTGGCTATAGTTTGAGTGCATATCCCAAACACCCATGTGTTGGGGTCCTCAATGTGCCAAAGTGCGACGCAGCAGGAGTTTCAGGAGGTAGAGCCTTGTGCAAGGTAGTTATGTCACTGGGGGCGCTACCCTCAGAAGGAACTAATGTCGTTGGGTGGGACCCCAGGCAGTCCCTGTGAGAGCGAATTGTTACAAATGAGTGAGCCTGACTCTTCCATCCCTCTCTGGCTTCCTGTCTTGCTTTCGTACACGTGCCCACCATTCTGACATCCTCTATCAGGGGGTCTTCGCCAGAGCTGAGCCAAAGCAGGTGCTATGCCTTTAAACTTCTACACCTGTGAGCTGAATAAACCTCTTATCTTTATAAAGTACCCAGCCTCGGGCATTTTAGTATAGTATCAGAAAATGAACCAATATGATCTCTCTTCTTATTCAGGGCAGAACAAAGCAAGCTTTCTCAAAGGCAACATGGGTAAAGGGAGTCCAAAAAATGCAAGAACATTCTTGTTTGACTCCCTTTCCCAAATCCACCTAGAAACCGAGTCCCTCCCTCCCACTGGGGCAACAGGAGAGAGGAGAGGAATCTGTATTTTCTACAAGGCAGACTTTCCCTCCATGAAAAGAAACAGGAAAACAGGGAAATAAATTATTCTCCTCACAAAGCTTTTGGATTAATCCCCAGGTGGAGTATTCTTAAGTCAAAAAGTGAAAGGCATTTTTATGGCACAGTGTCAAATTGCTTTGAATCTCACTATGATGCCTAATTACAATGCCCAATAAAATTATTTAAAGGATCTATACCTATGAAAATTCCTACCATAAATGAAACTCTCCAAATTTTAAAATTGGCCCAGTTGCATAAATACCTGGGGAGATGTATTTAGCATAATTGCATTTCAATAATAAGCCGATTGAGTAGAAATGGTGGACTGTTTCCTGATGGAGATTGCCAAAACCCAACAGATTGAACTGGGTATTAGCACCCTTGTGCGGGGAGGGAGCCGGGGCTGTCTGAGCTGAATCAGGCACCAGTTGGAAAGCATGAAATTACTGACTTTGTTTAAATCTAGCTGCAATTTATCTGTAGGAACAGCACTGAAAGGTGACATTTGTCTTGGTGAGTTTCCCATTCATTTCCGGAGCCGGAGTTCATCAGTCACGCAGCTCAAGTGCATGATACATGCAGATGAATATTTATTATAGATGATGGAGTATCCTTCTGGCAATATAATACACTTCATTCACTTGAAAAGGGGATTCAAACAGATTTGCGATAGACTGCTTATACGACCGGGGAGCCTTTCTCCTCCCCTTGGGATAATCTACCATTGTGGTGCAGGGAGAATCCACTTAGTATCCATGTTTAAACTGGTTTTAAAACATCATGACTCATTACATTTAGTTCAGTAACTTTTCTTTGGAAAAGACTTGCTATTTCTAAAAAAGTTCACTAATGGTTAATGTAAAAACCTGTTCTGTGTCTACACTCAGCCAATCGTTTCGAAGCATATTGGTTATTTGAATGCAGTCTGTCTGAATCTTTTTAAGTTCCCATGTAAAGAAACAGATTTGGCCTAATTCACAGAGCTTCTATGCTCTAGAAGAGATCTTAAAATAAAGCACGCGTTTCCAACATTGATCTGACACTGGAGGTTAAGTGCTTCTTTCTCAGGAAATGCAAGATCAAAGACAATGAAATGACAGGAGAAAATATACGTGGAGCATCATTTTTTCTTTTTAATTTAGAAGTCACTCCTCTTCCCAGGAGAGCTGAGCAGAGAAATCACTAGAAAAAATAGCTTCCTTGTGCCCATTAAGCTACCTTTTGTTTTCTTTTGACGACCGATGGGAATCTCGTTCATTAAAATTGTATGGATGCCTTCTCCTTTCCTCCCACTGTTTATTTACACATGAAAAATAGATGATTCCAAGGATTCTAACATCAGGTCACTATGCCTGCTGAAAACCGCCGTGCAAAGGGTGGCTGCTGCAGACCCATCTGGAGTTCCCTGGAAGAGACAATGGTGCATTCAAGTGGGTGTGTTTGTGGAAGTGTGGACAGGGACGGGCATCTTGTTAGAGTAACAGAGGGAAAGTGGTATTACAACAGCCTTTCTTGTTTCATCTTAACAAAGAAGAAATCAACCCGTGCTCCCCGTCTCTGGACACATGCCTTTCCCATTACATGCGGGATGGAAGTTCCAGGAGGAGCAGAGAGGACGGGACTGAACCCAAAAGCTGGGCCATCGAGGAAGATTAAACTCAGTTTGACCTCCAAGGCTGCTGGACTCACGATGATTAGGAAGAGGATATGCGTATCTAAATTGCATTCTAGCTCTATTACAGTCTAACGACATTAGTAAAACTGCAGTTTGATCATTCGTCAACACAAAAATGTGTCCACTTATCACAGGCTCTACAAACAATCATTGATTCAGTCCCTCCATGTTACTTTTGCCAAATTATCACGGGCAGATGGTCAGACCATTGAATCAGGGTTGGAGCCAAATCACCCCTGTCTTTCTCCACCCCCCCCTCCATTTCTCTTCTCTTCCTGTCTCCCTGAGAAGGATTGATTGTATTTTTTTTGCCATGTACTTAACACAGTCTGGTTTTTGGATGCATTGTTTGCTCACTGGTGATCTTAGTCAAGTCATTTGAAATCTCTGGGCCTTGGATTCTCCTCCCTAAAAAGAAAGGAAATCTGCCCTCCTTGAGCCTGTTGAGGAGCATAGACATCAAGCATCCTTTGGGGGATGAAGATTCAGGCCCCACCAGGACTTCTGTGTTTACTGAGCACTCACTGTGTGCTAGGCACTGCGCTGGGTCTAAGAGTTACATGGATGAACAAAACACACTCCTGTGCTTCATACTTCCTCAGTCCAGCTAGAGAGATGATGTATAAAAAGTGAAGACAAGGGGAAGCAGTGTCGGGAAGAATATTTCATACAGACAAAAGAGTCTATCAAGGTAGACAGGCGGGGATGGTTCATCCTGAGCATTGCTGTGTCTATTAGTCTAGACCCTGCCTTGATCCATTCCAGAACCTGAGTCCCCATATTCCTTATGACATGGGCCAGCCCAGCTGGGACCTGTCTCTAGGCACATAATGGCTGCTGTTGCTCTCATAGTTGGGCATCATCTGCTGAGAGGCAGAGGAGAGACAGAAGGTCAAGAGCAGCAAGGACATGAAGGGTTTGGGAGGGCACGTGGAGCCTCCTCCATTTGTCCCTTTTGCAGGTGATGTGATGTGCTCATGGGGAGCTGGGTGGTGTGACAGCATCTCTTTAGATGTGGACTTCCTTGGTCCCAGGGAAAAAGAGGACCTACAATGGCTTCTCAGATGCCATAGCTAAAGCCCTCCTTGGCCACAGGTAGGAGAGGAGTCAGGAAAATGGGCTTTATTTGTTTGTTTTTTGCAGTGATGGGGATTAAACCGAGGGCCTTCCACATGCTAGGCATGCACTCTACCATTGAGCTACATCTCCAGCCCACAGCAGATGGTCTTTGAATCACAGCTTGGACACTCACCTCCATGTGATCTATGGCAATTACGTAACCTTTGAAGCCTCAGTTTCCTTATTTGGAAAATGGGAGTGATAACAACAAGGGAGAGCTCCTGGGGTTGCCGGGTGAACAGCAGACTTGAATTGCTCAGCACAGGCCTCTTCGTACAATAAGCTCGTAGCAAATGTGTGGGATTGCTCCTCTTATCTTCCCCCTTGGGTGGGTGCTGCTTGCTTCTTTCAGAGGGAGAAGTGCTTTTTAATTTTTTTTTTTTAGCAAGACTGCAGAGAGAGAGAGAGGTGCTCCAGCTGTCATGCCAGCTGCAGCAAATGACATCTTCCTGCAGGTGCTTCTGCGCATCTCGCTCACAGCTGTTTCCAGCCAGGAGTTCCAAGCTCGTGTGTTTATGAGGCTTCTTTCTGGCTGGGCAGTCTGTGCTGCGCTGCAGTAACAAATAACCCCCAAATCTTAGCTGATTACGACCACAGAGGGTTATTTCTCACTCATGCTACCTGCCCATGGGATCGGCAGAGCTGCTCAGATCATTTTGGTCACCAGGAACCCAGCTGATAGAAGCACCATCCTAACACATGGTTCTGTGAAGTTAAAGGCAAGAACTGGGAATGTGCTAAATCTTACCTTGGCTCCTCCTTCTAAAGTTTTTATTGTTTTATTAATAATATTATTTCTGATTGACAAATCATAATTATATACTCTTGTGGGCACAATATGATATATATGAAACGTGGCATGATTAAATCAAGCTGATATCCGTTGCCAAGGTTACCTACAATTTTTTATGGTGAGATATTTGAAATGTACTCTTAGTGACTTTGAAACATACATTATTATTGGTTATAGTCACCTCGCTATGCAATTAGCTGTGGCCGGGAATGAGGGCAACAAAAGGCAGCAGAGGGGCGGCCCAGGGAGGCGACGATGCGCTCTTTCGGATGCTTTGTCTCTAATGAACAAAAACCTTGACACAGACAGGCTGAAGCAATAGAAAGGCCTCTGAGCAGCTCACTTAACAGGAAGTGTGGAGGGGATGGACCGAAGGGTTCAATAGCCTGAAAAATCTTCCTGCTTCATGACAGCACCTCTCCCTTACTGAAAGCAGCACCCAAGGACCACCTCCCAGGCAGTCACAGTTCTTGGTGCACAGACAGATGTATCAGGAAAGACTGACTCCACAGCTGGGGAAGCAGATACGGTTCCCTCATCCCAGGGCATTGGGGAAGCCTTGCCAACGTTGGGCAATGGCCTCCTTGTTTTTTTTTTTGGTACTGGGGATTGGACCCAGAGGAGTTTTACCTCTGAGATACAACCCCAGCCTTTTTTTATTTTTTATTTTGAAACAGAGTTTTGCTGAATTGCTGAGGGCCTCGCTAAGTTGCTGAGGCTAGTCTTGAACCTGCAATTTTCCTGTCTCAGTCTCCCAAGCACTGGAACCACAGGCATGCACCACCACGCCCGGAGCTATGTCGTCCTTTTGAGTAAGTGAAAGTAAATAAGTTGTAATCAATGTTTGGGGGACATTACCCCTTCCAGTGATCTTGGGCAAACTGCTTCATCTCTGTGGATGTCAGATTATTTTTCTGTTAAATGGAGTGTTGGGCTCTCTAGCTACCTCCCCATATTATTCTGCCCATATTTTCGGGCAAGGTTGACTGCATCTGCCGGCTTCTCTTGCAGCTAGGTGTGACTGTGTAACCAACTTCAAATTGATGGTCTTTCAGCAGAAGAATCATGTGGCAGTTTGGGTAATATTCTCTAAGACTCAGCCCCAGGCACCCTTCATTTTTTTTCTCCATCCCAAGCCAGAAGTGTGGGTGCTATTGTATTGGATCTTTTTGCGGAGGTCACAATAGTGGATAATGTGGAGCCTGAATCCCTGACACCATGAAGTGTCCTGTCAGCCCTGGACTACTGTCCTAGAATAATTGGAGAAAGAAATGCCATTATCTTGTTTAGGTCACTCTTGTCTCAGGGTTTCTGTAGTGCTGAATCTCATTCTAACTAACAAGTGATTTCAGTGTTTCCCAAATGTGTCAAATTATAAGCATCGCCTGAGGCATTTATTCAAAACAGATTCCCAGGCCCCTCCCTGGAAGATTCCTAGTAAGTAGGTTGAGGGTGGGGCCCAGGAATCTGTATTTTTAAGAAGTGCCCTAAGGTGATTTTGAGAATTACACAAGTTTGAGTAACACTGAGCCAGATAATATCTGATGTCCTCCACCTTGTTTTAAGCAGGAGGGTGACATGTTTTGTTTATTTATGTATGTGTGTATGCATTTATGTTCACTCCCTTTGAAGCAATATGTCAAGTGTTTTAGGAGAGCCAGGGTGTGGGGGTAGGGAGAACCACGGGGGCAGCTGCCCGCTGAAGTCTAGGTGAGAGGAGATGAGGTCTGGAACTCAGGGCAGAAGAGCCAAGGAAGGAAGAGAAATTGTCCCTGTCAGTAGCACTTGATGGGCGAGGTTGGGATCTAAGGAAGGACCTGAATAGCTGCCAGGTCTCTGGGTTGAGCGAGGACTGGGCAGAGTGTGGCCCTCACGAGACAGTGCCTGCAGGGGAAGAGGAAGCGCAAGAAGACGAAGAGACTGGTTCGGCATGTGTCCCGTTGGAGGTTGCAATGGACAGAGCTGTCCAGCTCGGTTCTACAGTTCTGTCCCTTCTCTGGCAGGGCTTGAGCGAGGGTGATGATACTGCTTATAGAGAGTGAGCAATTTGGGAAGTCAGGGTCATCCACCCAAATCTTCTGATTCTAGCAGGCCACTGGATCTAACCTACCTTTGTGTGTGTGTGTGTGTGTGTGTGTGTGTGTGTGGTATTGGTGATTGAACCCAGGAGTATTCTGCCTCTAAGCTACACCCCCAGCCCTATTTTATTTTAATTTTGAAATAGAGTCTCACTAAGTTGCTGAGAGTCTAGCTAAGTTGCTGAGGCTGGCTTTCAACCTGCGATCCTCCCGTCTCAGCCTCTCAAGTACTGGGATTACAGGCATATGCCACCTCGCCCAGTTTAATTTGTCATTTTTTTCTTTTCTTTTGGTACTGGGGATTGAACCCAGGGGCATTCTGCCTCTGAGCTATACCCCCAGCCCTTTTTAGTTTATTATTTTGAAAAAGGGTCTCACTAGGTTGCTGAGGCTGGCCTCGAACCTGGGATCCTTCTGTCTTAGCTTCTCAAGTCCTGGGATTCCAGGTGTGTGCCACCACACCCAGCTTAATTTGCCTTTTGAGTTATATTTTCCACTTCTCTGTGTGATCCTTTTGCATTCTCAATATAAAGATAGATGAGGGAGTGAAGGCAGGTTCATTTATTCATTCGATCATTCATTTGGTCGTCAAGGTATAGTGTCTAACACGTACTCAAAGCTGAGGATAAGATGGTGTGAAAGATGGCCTTGGTTCCTTCCTTCATGGAAGTTCCGCGGATGGGCAGGCCAGATGAGAAAGCAAGTGAAAATAAATGAAAATCTGAACTATGAGACATTCTGTGAAGCAACCAAACTGTTCCGGAAGTACACGGTGTAATCAGAAGAGCACGATGTTTGGGGACAAAGAGCCTGCCCCGGGGGCTCACCCTCTGGCTTTGTGGCTTCCTGCACATCTCAGCTGCAGTTTCCTCATCTGGAAAGTGGAGTGGTTGTTCCCTCGCACAGTCCACAGTGGCTGTGTAGTTTAGGCCAAGCGTTGCCATGGTAACAAAGCACAATCAAGCCAGGTGTGGTGGTGCACTGCATGCCTGGAATCTCAGTACCTAGGAGGCTGAGACAGGGGGATCACAGGTTTGAGACCAGCCTCAGCAACTTAGGGAGACTCTCAGCAACCTAGCGAATCCTTGTTTCAAAACACAAATCAAAAAGGAGTGGGGGTGTAGCTCAGAGGTAGAATGCCCACTGGGTTCAATCCCTAGTACCGAAACCACCACCACCAATGAAGCCAAACCACCCCCGCATCTCAGCGCTCACGCTTGTTTCTCATCACCTGTCTTTGGTGGTTGCAGATCAGCTATGACCCGGCTCTTTGTCCTCTTTTCTCTGGAAAGACCAGCTGGCATCTGGGACTTTGGCATTCTTGTGTCAGAAAGAGAAGACCATTGGTAGAACCATGTGCCTCTTGCTGCTCCTTCTTGGATGTGGCATAGAGTTCTCCTCGCATTGCAGCATCCAGGGGCATTCTCTTGTCCCAGTGTGAGCTTGCTGTGGGGCGAAGCTGTCTCCTTCAACGGCAAGGGTCCCGGGAAAAACACGTTGGGAAATGGCCAGTGGTATTTTAAAATATTAGTGAACTTACAGATAGGTATACCCATTATGGTAGCAAATATCATGAAAAAAAGAATTAACAATGCACAGATGTGAAGATCGGAGTGGGTCTGTCTATATTGTTAAAGAGCTTGTGTAACACCAGGTTCAACTTAACACTTAGAAGCTATTCTCTGACTCCCCGGATTCCATGGAAGAAACTGCTCCAGGTAGAGGCTCTGGACAGCCAGTGCTGCGTTGGTCACCTGTCTGAGGGAGATTACGAGAATTATGAGGACTGCTGGAGGATGAAAATGCAAAAGGTAACTCCTATGAACAGCCCCATTTTTACTGATGCTCGAGGTCCCAGCAAGGACTGGAGCCAGGTCAGCTGCTTCTATGTTCATAACTTTCAGGTTATGTTTATAACTTCAGCTGCTTCTAAGTTCGTAACTTAGCAGCTGCAAGACTGGAGTGAGGTCCCCTCGCTCCTTCTGTGCAAGATTCTCCAGAGAGGTGTGGGAGAGAGAACAGGGAGAGGGGCTCAGGGCTCCCTGAGACCCTTCTCACAGTACTCTAGGTACCAAGGAACCTCTGCCCCGGGGAAGCCAGGGTCAGTTACTCAAGACGATGAGGCAACTTCTCCTTTGCTGGTGATCTTCATGCAGTGTGCATAGGGCACAGGGTCACGTTGCTGAAGTCAGTCCCCCTTATCGAAGAGGAAGGAGGCACGTGTGGCCTGGGTCCTTTTGGGCCCAGAATCCGTGAGAACAGGGCTGATTTTCCTCTTTGCATAGGAAGCGTGAGAATAACCCGTCCCCCAGTCACCCAGGCTGGCGGTGGGAGCTGGAGCTGCCGCTCCCATCCTCTGCTGTAGTCTTTCAGTTACTCACTTTTTCACTCCTGGACAAATTTTCTTCTTCTTCTAGAGCCAGATTCAATACCAGGAGGCCAAGGTATATTTACTTGTCCCAGGCTTATCATTTGCATATGTCACTAGGGTTGACTTGTCTATGATTAGGCAGCTTCTGAAGGAACAGCTTGTCAAGACTGTCACTTGTTATCTGCTCCTTTGTTTTCTTTCCTCCACATCACGGTGGACCCAGTGGCCTTCTCTAGGCCAAGAGGTGCCGTCTTGCTGAGGGAAGGTTGGCATGGCATGGGAGTGTGCAAACATAGGCTCTCAGGAGGTCTGGTTTGAAGACCCCTAAGGTGGAGGCAAAAAAATCACCAGCATGATTCTCTTCATCAGTCACTGAGTATTTCATTACATCGGGCGCTGTGCTGAGAACCTCAGCTTCATCTCATTGAATCATGGCCACAATTGTAGGTCATACTTCTATTTACAGTCTAAGCAACTGAGGATTAGATCTAATAGCCCTGAGACCACTCAGCTGATAACGGATAGTTCTGGGTTCAAATCCGGATGGGTCTGGCTTCAGAACCCATCCTTGTAGATCTACTCCAGGCTGTTCTTCTCTCCCCCACGAGGTCATGTCACTGTCCACAATTATTAACTCTCTGTCCCTTCCCATAAGAGGACTACCCAGGCCCCTTCCCCATGATGCTATGTGACCTGCAGTATCTCCTGTAGAAAGGTGATGCTGTGACCTTGACCCCTCCCCCCCATGGACTAAGGGTTAGGCTAGGTGACTTGCTTTGGACAGTGGAGCTGAGTAGGTGTGGCAGAAACCTCCTTACACATTTCTGCCAGCTCTCTTACTCTTTCCATCTGCTGGGAGAGTGGCACATCCCACCCAGGGTTGCTCCTCAGCCTGGATGGCAGCGTGAGAAGACTCAAGAGCAGAGCTCCAGCCTGCTAGAGCCATCCACATGCAATAATGTTTCTCGTTCTAAGCCACCGAGACATTGGTGCTTTTTGTTATTGCTCCTACATCTGACTAATACATGCAAGGATCTTCTGCAACACACAGCTCATGGGCATGATACTAACCTCAGGGAGGTGGTCCTGGATTTGATTCTCATCTGTGCCGCCCTGGATGGATTGATAATAATGCCTGTGGGGACCTGTTTAAGTAATTACTTACAAAACACTTGGCAAACCATTAAGTTTCGTGCTAATATTACCCTAGGAAGCACTGTCCTTGGTGATGTGGAATTTAGTTGCATGACATTATGAAGTGTACACAGGCAGGAACCATGTCTGTTTTGCTCAGAACTATGTGCTGTGTGTCAAAGAGTTGATGCTCAGTAACTATTTATTTAATGAATGAATGGGTGTCATAGAAAGTGCTCTATGAGCAAATAAAATTTGGACCTTCTGAATTGAACTAGTTTATTTATTGTAGGGCCTCTCAGAGGCTCCAGTGCATTAAAATGAATTGCGAATCTCTAAGGAAGAGCCGGGCTAGTAGGCAGCATTTCACACAATTATTTGGCCCCGGAACCCTTTCCTTCCCAGGAACAACTCATAGGAACACACTCTGGAAAATGCTGGTCTAGGGAACATGGAACAGAAAAGCTAGTGTTCTGCTTCATTCTCCACCTGATGCCCTGGACTAGATTTTAGATCGGGCCATTGTCTATAGCTGACTGGAATTAGAATTAGACCTGTAGTTGGCTGGTTGCATTTCTGACCATTTCTGTCTGAGAAGAGCTTCTATGCTGGCAGGGATATCACACTGCTAATCTGCACCTCACTTTCCTAATCTATACAAAGGGGACATCTTCCATGCATGTCTCATTTTTTGGAAAGAAAAAGCAAATGAGACTGAGCAGCAAACTGAGCTTTTGAAGATGGGTCTGTGGCTTTTTTTTTTTGGTATGTCCTCAGCACCTAATTCATGAGCTGGCCCATGGTAGAACTTAACCCATTTCTGCTGAGTGAATGAATAACTTTACAGCCACAATCCAGAGTGGGCAGAGGGCCTGGATGGGTTGGGCTTGCTTAGGGAAGAACCAGCTGCAGGTGACTTAGCAAATTCCTCCGAGAAACCAGCCAGTTTCTTCCTAGGTCTTCCCTAAGCATGGGTCCCACTATGGGCGGTGGACTTGTGAGCTTAGGAGAAGAGCGAGTATATGTAGTAAAAAGTCACATGGGGTTAGGCAGACCCCACCGGCTTGCCAAGTGAATCCGTTCCCATCCCTTCTTCCCTGCTCACTGAGCCCTGAATTTGTTCGCCTTCCTCTGAAGCTGTACTTTTCAGGGAGACAGAAAGAATTGCTGTCACCTGCTCAGGTAGTCTCATTCTTCTTGCCAGTCACTGCTCTAGGTTGGGACATGGGACACCTTTTTGGCCCAGAAGATAGGAAGGAAAATCAGCTTGGTCAACTGGAAAAGAGGTTTTCAATCTTAAAGGCAACATGGGAAAGGAGTTGTTTCCCCATTTTCCACATGTTCCCTTTGCTGACATTTTTGTTACATGTGATACCTGAAGCTGCGCCGCCATCTTGTAATTACAGAGAAAATGCTATCAGGGAGGACAGGGCGGGGCAGTGGAAAATGCAGGTGCCTTGAAGTGCCATTGAGATCCTGGGACCTCCATACCCAAGATTTCTTGCTTGTGAGCTAATGAATGTCTCTCTTATGCAAGTCATTAATTGCATATTTTATGACTTGCAGTTGAAGCTTCCCATCAGATATAAGACAATACAAAAATGAGGGTGGCGTGGAGGTTATCCTCAAAGATCTAGAAGCCTAGTTCAAAGGCAGCAAGGAGGGAGTCAACGGCAGCATGATTCATGTCTACGTGGGGGTCATACATCAGGTGTTTCAGGACAGCCCAGGAGAGTGTGCTGGATCTCCAGTGGTGGGTGGTGGAGCTTTGGGTGGGGTTTTGAATCCAATAGGCCTTGCCCTCCAGATGGATGAGTTCAAAGACAGGGAGATCCCAGAGAACACTGTTTGATTAAGGTGTGTTTGGTTTGGCACAACTGGGATGGAAAGGGCATAGATGAGACAGTGAGAGTGAACAGGAGGAGATAGCCAGATCCCAAAGGATCCCATGAAGTACATGGGAGAAGGTACCATGTGGGAGGCATGGGTGCACCAGGATTCAGGAGCATGCAGACCTGACTTCCACACACTCATGTGGTTGATAGAATATCTATTGGATTCCTGCCATGTTCCAGGCACTGAGCTAGGCGCCAAGGCAGCAGCTTTGAATGCTGGACTGTGAGCTCCTGAGAGCTGAAGCCATCGTGGGCACCAGTGAGACTTCAGAAGCTAGACTGAAACTTTGCACCTGGGGCTCACATATTTGTTGACCAAATGAACAAGACAAACAGAAGCTTGGTCCTCTTGGATATTGTGGCTAAAGAGAGGGGATAGATATTTAATAAAGTGTGAAATGGATGTATAAATGCAATTTTGATGAACATAATTTGATGAACCTATTTGGATGCCCTGAAAGAACACCCAAGAAAGGGTCCAGTAAGTCATTTTTGGTATCAATCTTTCTGAGCCTCAGGGTTTTTTTTTTATTTGTAAGGAAACTGAGAACAATAATTTTTATTTCCAAAGGTTGTTGACAGATCAGAAATAATATATTTGAAGTTGCTAGCATGTGGTGCACACAGTATCTTTTAAGGTGGTCCAGGGTGAGTCCTTACACTGCATTTTGGTATTCTTGGGAATATTAACTTGCCTAGACCTTAACCTTAAGCCATTGCTCTCAAGGAACACATCTTGGGTGCTCACAACTCATTTTTTGACAATGCTAGAAATATAAAGCATTATTGTATTTCACAAAAAAAGTTTGTAAAGTTGATTAATAGTAGAATCATTCCTTTCTTAGCCCTTAGCAAAAAAGAAGCCAGCAACTAAATATTTATGTTGCACATACTCAGAAAGTGGATTAATGGATTATAGCATCCATTTAACAAGGATAAAGAAAACTCAGTTGCAGAGGAGCAAATACAGATATGGGTGGAAGGCGGGTGACTTGGGTTGCCTCTTTTCCTCCGAAAGTGACTGGCTGGGTTCCCTCATATCCAGAGCTCCAGAGGCTCCCTGGGTGCCTTGTTGGGGCTTCAGAGTGGTGAGGCTATCTCATACGGAGACCTTAGAGTAAAATATCCCTCCTAGGCTCAGTCCAAGGCTACTTCCCTGTGTTCTGAACCCCGATCTACAAGGCCTGTCACTAGAGTGAGGCTCCTAGTGTAATGGATACACATTCATAAAACAGTGGCAGGGATGTTCCCTGTGCTAAGTGCTTACTGCCTTGAAGGCCAAGGGCTGAGTTGAAGTGGGGAGACACCACCATGTTTTCAATGTTAGGTATCTCCTCTGGCAGCATGATCCATGTCTACCTGGGGTCATACATCAAGTGCTTCAGTACAGCCCAGGAGAAACTTACATGCCATAGACTTGTGCTCTGCATAGCAACCCTTTAATATAAGAATGGTCCCCATGTCCAGAGGAGAAAACTGAGACCTTGAGAGGGTAACCAAATTATTCCAGGTGATAAATCTACACAGCGGCAAAGTTGAAATTTCAACCTGCCATTTCTTGCCTTCAAAATCTGAGTGAAGAGATAAATTGTGGGCATCTTTCCCGAAATTTAATTTGAAAATGTGTCTACAGTCCATAGACTTGTGTTGGATTATTCCTATGAGTCCACTAGACTGCGAACTCCACATGGTCGATGGTGTCCGATGTCTATGCTGCCACCAGCTCCAATCCAGTGCCTGGTGCTGTGTCCAGCATGGAGCAGGTCCTCCGTTCACTGCATTAACTGATGAATATATGACCTTAGCTCTGATTTTAAGAAAGCACTTATTCCAAAAAAGTTCTCCAAGAGGGAGACCTATACAAGTAAAGACACTGAGAATCGCAGATTGCTGGGAGGGCATTGGAGCAAACCTTCATCCATGGCAAGAATCTTCCAGTGACTTGTTTGGGCCTTCATGTCACAGAATACAGGACAGGAAGTGACAGATGTTCCAGACATCTGGGTCACCAGGAAGCATGCAGATTTCATGGAAAGTGTTTGGCTGAAGGATTGAACTTCTGCAGCAAATTGATCAGCTGATCTTGTAGTGAAGGTTCTGAGTCACAGGAGATGAGGATCAAGAAGGCTGCTCCCAAGACAGATCAGGAAGGAACGGCCAGCCCATGTTTGCTGGACCTGACACATGGGCTGGCTCACTGGGGCCTCTGACATCCTTTTGGCCCAAGGGCTCCAGAATTGGAGATGATGAGCAATAGAAGGGACCGCACTGCCTGACAAAAGCCCGTCATTGATCATTCGACTGCTTGATGACCAATAAGGAGAAGGGCCATGGTAGCTGACAAGGGGCCGTTTCACAGTCCTGGACTTACTGAATTGTTATTATTAGTAATAGCAGCAGCTGCCATTTTCTGAGTACCTACGATGTGAGGGTAATAACAGCATCCATCTCCCCGAGTTATTGGGAAAATTGAAAGCATGTAAATTGCTTAGTACAGCCAGTTCTGCTAAAACACGACATATGTGTTCCTATAAAAAATCACTGTGCTATGCAAAATCACACAATGAAAACCACAGGGCTTATGGGAAAGTTGGGGTTAGGGAAAAATATTCAAAACCTCCACCAGTAATATGTATGTGTGTATGTGTGTGTGTGTGTGTGTGTGTGTGTGTGTATGATAAAGATAGGGACCTAATAAAATAATAGCAGTTTTACATATTAAATAATTAAGAAACACATAAATACTGAGACAAACATGTCACTTTATTTTACTAAGAAAGATCTAAAGTCTCCTTATCTAAGTCGGTGTCAAAAGGGCTGTGCTTGTGAGGTATTGTGAAATGGTGATAGGAGAATTATTTGAAACCACATGGGAAGTTGTTACACCAGATGTAGGTGGGTGTGGCTCGTGACAAACTCCATTGTGTTTCCAGCAAAGGGAGCTGGGAGATGCTTGATTTGTGTTCTGTGTGCTCCTACATAGCTTGGTTCAGCTGGGTGCACCTAGTGTGTCTTGCAGATGAGCTATGGCATAAACAAACATGAACTTTACATTATGCTTAAATTGTTTCCTAATATGTCAATTGTGCCATGAATAATTTCATGTTTCCAAGATAAGCATTAGAGCACAAGAGTCACTTGTACTGGATTCACAGTACAAGAGAATCTCTCATCCGTACATTAAACCCCATACAGTAATAGTGAACAATCCCATTTTACAGATTAATAAACTTGAGGCTCATAGAACTTGAATTACTTGCTCAGGAGCACAGAGCTAGGAATATGCAGAAGCTTCACCCCTTCATAGGCCTCTCTTTGAGACAAGTCTCCCTTCACACCTCAATATAGGGTAGTGGGCCAGTGGGAGAGGCAGCCTCAGAGGGCTGCGTGCTTCTAGAATAACACTTTTACCAGCTCAACGTATTATTGCCTGGAATGCACATTCACATGATTTTTAAAGACCAGACAAATTTATGGGACATATCTAATCTGTGCTGTTCCCTCAAGTGAAATATTATTTCTCCTCCTCTGTGCTTAGAGATAACAGAGTGGAAAATGTTGGAAGCACCGTGATGGCCCATGCCATTTTTTTGATGTGGAGCAAATCCCTTATTTAGCCAAAAGTTGCCTCCCCGGAACGTCCACCACTGTGCCCTCACGTGTCCTTGACTGGGACTTTCTTCTCCAGGCTGAACTTGGCAGGGAGTCGTTTATAGTGTGATGATGCCTCTTATGAATTCTGGGGTCAAGGACTGAGCACACTGACCCAGATCTGCGTTAGCAAACCTCCACTCAGAGGCTCCCTCAGGCTCTTGGTCACAGGTGGGATTAACTTTTGCAGCAGACGCCACGTTTTGTTGGCTTCTGTTGATCCTCAGACCATTTCCATAAGAATTTTGCCACCTGGTCTTCCTTCCCCATTCTGAACTCAATGAAACTCATTTGTGCCCATGAAAATATCTTCTAATTGTTTTTGACCCATCAAAGTCCATTTCCCCCCAACTTTTTTTTTATTATGGAAGGCTTCTAGCATTCAAAAGAGGAGAATAATGGTTAAATGATCCTGCACAAACCCATCGCTTCTGTGAACTTCATCAATTATCAGCTCAAGGACCACCTTGTGCAAAGACCCCTATTTACTTACCGTAATAAGTGCTGTACCTCCCCCTCTCGAATGTCTTAAGCAACTCCTAGGTAGCATGTCAATTTGTATTTTAATATGTATCTCTGAAAAATAAGGACAGAGATATGCTAAGATATGAAATCAGTCAGTTCCAGAAAGTCAAGGGTCATGTGTGTTCTCGCGTATGTGGAAGCTAAGAGAAAATAGGAAAAAAAAGGAACTTCAGAAAAATATTCTTTTAAAAACACACTTTCAATATCATTATCATACCAAAATAAATTAGCAACACTGTTATTCCTTTGTATAGTCAAATATCTGGCCAGTATTCAAATTAACTCAATTATTTTTTGTTCAATTAGGTTTCAACATAGTTATGTCTTTTACATTTCTTTTCACTTATAGGTTTCCCCTTCATATTCATGTTTCATCTTGAATTTTTTATCATTGTTGAAAAACCAGGTTGCTTGTTGCTTGTAGAGTTTCTTAAATTGTGAAATTTTCTGATTGCCTCTCCAGTGGTATCATTTAACATGTTACTCTGTCTCCCGTTTTTCCCATACATTGGCAGTCGAGTCCAGAGCTTAATCAGATTTCATTTTAGTTAAAACATATTTTTTGGTGGTAAAATATATGTAACACAGAATTTACCACTTAACAAAGTTTAAAAGTACAATTCAGTGGCATTAAGTACATTTGCAATGTTGCGCAACTATTGCTACTTTCCATTTTCAAAACTTGCTCATTATTTCAAACAAATTCTGTATGCAGTGAATGACTCCCACTCTCCCCTCCCCTTCCCCTGGTATTCACCACAATAATTCCCTTTTATCTCTGGGGGATACATTCCAGGACCCCCCCCCCCCATGGATGCTTGAAACTGCACATAATACAAAATCCTAAATGTGCTATGCTTTTTCCTATACACATGTGGCTATGGTAAACTTTATAAATAAGGGACAGTAAGAGATTAGCAAAAGTAATCACTCACAACGTAGAATAATTATAACAATATGCTATAATAAAAGTTACTTAAACCTTACGAATTAGTTATTTTTGGAATTTTCCATTTAATATTTTCAGATTGCGGTTGACTATGGGTAATTGAAATTGCAGAAACTGAAACCTTGGGTGGGGTGGACTGCTATATTCTCGTTTCTATCTTTGTGAATTGGCCTGTTTTACGCACGTTACGCAAGTGGAATCAAGCACTATTGCTTCTTTTGTATCTAGCCTATTTCACTTAACCTAAAATTGTCAAAGTCCATCCGTGTTGTAGTAGGCATCAGAACTGGTTGGGTGGACACATTGTATTTTGTTTATCTACTCATTTATGATGGACATTTAGGTTGGGTTTCCATTTTTGGACAAGAAACTGTTAAGTGAGATTAGCCAGCCTCAGAAAGTGAAGGTTCACATGCTAGCTAGGTTCACAGGGAAGCTAGAGAGAAATTGGGAAACAAAAGAGACCTCAGATAAATGAGGGGTGATACTTGTAGAATAGCAGAAGGGGATTTGGGGAGAGAAGTGGGGAGGTGAAAGGGGAGAATTAGTGAAGGAAACAATTCAAATAATGCTATGTTCATATATGAAGTTATTAATGCCAATTTCACTATTATGTATGGGGAGGAGTGGGGTAAAATCTGGAGGGAAACACACCAGGGGCTACGTGCATGTGTTTCTACCACACCGAACCTCATTAGGATGTACCATTCCAACGCACCACTTAATAGAAATAACACTTTATCAATGGCGTCTTTACTTTTTGCAAAGAAACAAATCATGTCTGTACATCTCTTACTATATTTTGAAGCAGGGTCTTCCTAAGCTGCTGAGGCTGGCCATGAACCTGCGATCCTCCTGTCTCAGCCTCCCAAGCACTGAGATTATAGGTGTGTGCCCCTGCGCCCACCTCACCATTTCCCTTTCAACTGAGGCCACTCTAGTGATCATTGGAATGAGTCTCTACCACTACCCTGGTGGGCTCCTACCTGGATGGCCAGGACCATCCAGCAGAAGCTGAAATCTGGCCAGCCCTGCAGCCTGCTCCTCTGGAGCTCTGCTTCTGAGCACGAGTCGTGGAAGTCACACCACCTCAGGGATGAGCGCCGTCACACATCCGCAGCATCTCTCCTCAGCAGGCTCTGTACCACCCGATATTCCTCATGGTGGTCCTTGACCAGCTCTTTCCTTTATCCTCTCTACCCCTCTTCCTCAGTTTTCTAATACACACCCCATGCTTTTACTTTGGGGAGATAGTGCTTCTCTCTGGTTCTTGCATTCCTCTATAATTTATCTTCATCCGTACCCACCAGTACCTCCTTACTTCACTGCTTAGGGACCATCTGACCCACATCACGTCAGAGGCCATAGTGTTCATGGTACCCTGTACTAAACAGGATGATCTAAAGGCCTGGGAAGGCCTGAAGGAAGGGAAAAATAAAAATCCAGCCCAAGTGTTGGGGACACTGAGCCAGAGAAGAAAAGTGGAAGGGGTATGGGGCTCTTCCTCCGTGCTGTGAGTCTGAGTGTTCTCTCAGTGCCTTATCTCTGCCCATTTCCTTTCAAGTATTGAGGATGGGGAGCTTCACCCCCTTGCCTCCCAGGGAAGTTATGAAGGCAATGTTTACAAAAGCCTGGTCTTGCAAATGCCCACAGATCATGAGGATGGTAAACACGGGTTCCCAGGAGTAGAGGGACCTGGCATTCCAATCCTGGATCTATGGGTCAGTGGAGATGTAGAATCTTTCATCTTCAAGCGATTGACAACCCATTTCCTCTCTTTCTTTTCTTTCTTTCTTTCTTTCTTTCTTTCTTTCTTTCTTTCTTTCTTTCTTTCTTCTTTCTTTCTTTCTTTCTTTCTTTCTTTCTTTCTTTCTTTCTTTCTTTCTTTCTTTTTTTCTTTCTTTCTTTCTCTCTCCCTCTCTCCCTCTCTCCCCTCTCTTTCTCTTTCTCTTCTCCTTCCTTCCTTACTTCTTGCTTGGGATTGAACCAGAAGCATCTTACCTCCAAGCTTCACCCAAAACCCCATTTTTATTTTGAAACAGGGTCTTGCTAAGCTGAGGAGAGCCTCGCTAAGTAGCTGAGGCTGGCTGAGAACCTGCAATCCTCCTGTCTCAGCCTCCCAAGTACTGGATTACAGGCCTGCACCACCACACCTGGCTTATTGATACTTTTTGAGTCAGGGTGGACCCACAGAGAGGGGAAACCAGATGGAAACCTGCTAATGCATTTTCTTTTTCTTGGCATAGTTAAAGAGTGTCAGCAAGCATATACCCCTGCAGTTTGTACTTTTTGTAAATGGACTTGTAGAAAAATGCTATTTTTAATCAATGTCATCATTTGAACTTATGGCCTTTTATTTTTCCAATCATTTGCCAATGTCAGAGACCCCAGGAATCCTAAGACACAGTGTCCCAGCGATACCTGAGAGCCATCTCTCCTACAGCCTTACAGTGTGTGGGGTCTTCCCCTTCACTGCTACCTCCCCCAGGACACACGGAACTGTCCTCTCACATCCAATTTTTCCATCTGGCTTCTGTTTGTGCCTTTCGGTGGCAGGGAGTCTACCACCTGAGGAGAGAGTCTATCTCACTGATGCGTGGTAGTTCTCATTGTTAGAAAGTTCTTCTGAGGTCATCTAGTTGTGTGATCTTGCACAAGCCACTTCCTCTCTGTGGGCCACAGATTCCCATATGAAAATGGGGCAGTTAAACCAGATGACCTGAACTCCTCATTCTAGACTTCTCTGGCCTTTGAGTCAATACCAGTTCATGCTCCTGGTTTCTGAAACCTACACAGTTCTTTTGGTTTCCCTCCCTGGTTATTCATTTCTCCTTCTCATTCTCCTTTGTCTTCATCCTGCCTATAGGTGTTATGTTCCTCAGGGTGTAATCCATTCCTCATGATAAATTTATCCTCTTCCCCCTTCCTCCAGTTAAAGCCATGGCAATTTTGTACATTTCCACAGCTTTAAATCCCACCCCATGTGAAGAACTTCTCAAGATAGGTCTCTTGCCAGCCTTTATATCTCATCTGGACACTTCTGCTTGGGTGTCTCATAAGCATTTCAATCTGGAAATGCCCCAATCTCACTCTTGATCTTCTATCCACCTGCTTGTGGTCCAGGCTTTACAGGTCTCAGGAAATGGCTCAAACCAGAAGCCTGAGTTTCAGCTTTGACTTTTCCTTAACCTTCCACACCAGTTCATTGGCGTGGTCCATTGGCTCTATGACCACTCTGCCGCGTCTCAGTCCCCTCGGCCTGGGACCACCTGCATCAGCTCTTGCCTGGGCTTCTGCTACAATGATTGCCTTTTGGATTCTGCACCTGTTCCCCTTCTCTGGGCCATTGTCTGCAGCAGCACCACGATGAAATCCAAATCATGTCCCTTGTCTGCTTAAAGTGCTTGAAAGACTTCCTGTTGTGCTTAAAATAAAACCCAGAGTCCTCAGTGCGGCCTGCAATCCATCACTTGCTTCCACCCTGACTTGGTCCTCGAGCTCATCTTCTACTGTGTTCTTATGTCGGGGTCACTCTAGCCTTCTGTCTGCTCCTCTCTCACTGCAGTCTCTATCCACTTCCTGCCCTTCCCATGGGCTGTTTCCTCTCCCTGGAATTCTCCCTGTGCTCTTGCCTTCGCTGCATCCATCTCATCTTTTGAATTTCAGGTAAAATACTTATCCACCATTTTCCCCCCACAGTTCTGGGCTCAAACCCAGGGCCTTACACAAGTTAGCAAGCACTCTGTCACTAAACTATACCCCCAACCCCCGAAAAACACTATCAAAAGTGGCCTCACTTGGTCCTCCGATTCCCCTCCTTACTAACCACATGATTTCCCTGCTCAAAGCTTGATATTTTTACCTATCAGGTGAAAATGATAGTATTTATTTGGCAATGTTGTGAGGATTAGATGAATCCACTCACTCAACAACGACTTACTGAATGCTTCCTGGGTGCTGTACCTGGGGTGATGGTTACAGAGATGAGAGACATATGCAGAGTGTGGGCACAGTGCTGGGCATGAGGCAAGTGCTTAACAAACCTTTGTTTCCTTTGGACACTCTCCCTGACACTTGAGCCAGACTCTCAAGAAACTTTGCACTTGCTTCTAGAGAATTTACATTTAGGGTTTTCTGGATGGCTCCAATCATAGCAGAGTAGCTACTTATTATATGTCAAGAGTTCTGTATACATCCTCCTAGAGCCTGATGAAAACCCATACAGGAGGTATTCCATTAGCCACAACTTACAGAGGAGGATGAAGCTCTCAGTGCTCACAGGATCTAAGTCCTTCTAACCAGTGACAGACAGTGGGGGATTTGAGCCCAGGTCCATCTGATTGCAAAGCCTCCCTACTTGCTAGGAAGCCATGCTGCTCCCCAGATACATAATTGCTCATTCTTATCAAGAGGCTCTTCTGCAATTAAAGCAAACAAACATTCGCCCTCGACAGTGCTCAATGAGAACAACAGCAAAGACCTGAAGTTACCTCACGCCTCTAATTCCCATGACCTCGTGTTTATCACCTCATCTCACGTTCATTTCCCACAAGAACACTTTTTGTGACCTGAATGACTTCCTGGTCTTGAGATTGTCAACCGATAGCAGGAAGGGGGATCCCCGGTAACCAGCAAGGGCTGACCTTCCCTGCTGGCCATGAGACCTTGAGCCGGTCACACAACCCTTGGAACTCAGTTTCTTCATGTAGAAATCAGGACTCTGGGTTCTTACTTTAGCCTCTTTCTCAAGGAAGTTGTGAGGATGGTGCTTGTGAAGCATTCTGTCCTGGGCCCCTCGGTCACACAGACAGAGCCCTCTGGTTCCCACCCCAAGTGACAATGATAATGTCCTACTGTGGTAAAAAATGAGTTAGACCAAATTATTTGAGGTTTCTCCCACGCCTAGGCTTCCGTGATTCACACATCTCGTATTGTCTCTGTATATTTCTATGGATGTCTGGAGAGCAAAGGGAAGAAGTTACCTTGTATTTTTAGATCCTTCTGAAGAATAATGATAATAGTGGAGAATATTTTTAGTTGCTTCCTATGTGCTAGGAGCCATGTTTAATCCTCAGCAAGAATCTCCTCACTTAAGGTTTATAACAATTCATATTGTTTTGTGGGAACTGAGGTCCAGAGAGATTACATCACACAGCTAGTATTTCATGGTCCTGGGATTTAAACACAGGCAGGCTGATGTCCCAGTTGGACCCTAACTTCTATACTATGCAGGATATGTACTGGGGGTGGTCCGGAGGGGGGAATGAAGGGCTCTGCTGATTGAGGGAGTTGGGAGAGGCTTCACAGAGGAGGTGATGGTTAAGCTGGGAAGGACAGGAGTGCCACAGAGGCACCGGGGTTGGGTTGGGAAGGGGACAGGTCTTGGCAGCAAAGGGAACAGCATAAAGAAAGGCATAGGGGATTGAAATTGTACCATGCTTGCAAAACTGAAACTGTTTAAGGGAAGAAGTCAAAGGTGAGATAAGAGATGTGGGTAGAGGTAGGTCATGGGGGCCACTGTGTGTCATGCTAAGACAAGTGACTTTAAGCAGAGGACTGACAAAGTCACTATTTACTCCCTTCCTTAAGAAGAACATATACCAAAGTCTTAATAGTCTTGGAAGGCCCAAATAAAAGCTGGATTTGGGTCCTCATTATATTCATCTTGTAGATGTTCCTCTTTAGAAAAAAGTCATGTAAGCCGGGTATGGTGGTGCATGCCTGTAATCCCAGTACTTGGGAGGCTGAGACAGGAGGATTGCAGGTTTGAGGACAGTCTCAGCAAGCAGTGAGACTCTCATCAACCTAGTGAGACCATGTTCCAAAAATAAAAATAAAATAGGACTGGGGGTGTAGCTTGGAAGTAGAATGCCCCTGGGTTCAATCTCCAGTATTACACACACACAAAAAAAAAAAGGAAAAGAAAAAGTCATGTAGATTCTGTTAATGAAGCATGACCAGATTTGAATGTTGCAGTGAGCTCCGTGCCACGGAGAACGGTGGATCAGAACTGAGAGCACACTCAGAAAGCTCATGTGCACTGAATATGGGGCCCGGGGCTATGGACTTAGAAAGGCAAGGCCTCATCATTCATCACCAGCCTCAGAATATTAACAATATGCAGCTTATTAGCCAGCTGGGCTAGGTGATTTACACACATGATCTCATGTAAGCCCTCTTTAGCATACATTTTTTATGGGTGGTATTAGGGACTGAACCTGGGGGTGTTCTACCTCTGAGCTACACCCCCAGTCCTATTGCTCTTTCTTTAAATTTTGAAACAAGGTCTCACTAAGTTGCTGAGGGCCTTGCTAAGTTGCTGAGGCTGGCCTTGAACCTGCAACCCTCCTCAGGGAGTTCTTAGTCTCCCAAGTGCTAGAACCACAGACATGTGCCACCATGCCTATCTTACCACATGTTTATAATGGGTCATTCGTATTATTCCCATATGCAGAAGAGAAAACTGACACTCACAGAGCTTGGACTTGCTCAAGGTGTAATGATAGTGAGGAGAGGGCTGGAGATCAGCCCCAGGCTGTGTGACTCAAGGCCCATGTAGCTCCTTCCCATGTTAATGGTTTTTAAATTTTGGTTTGCATAGCAGATCCCTGGGAGCTTGTTGAATGTACTGATTCTTGGGTCTGCCTACCCTCCCCAGTCCCAACTTTTGACTCACCAAGTCTAGGAAAAGGCCCGAGATTCATAATTTTTAGGATGTGCTCCAGGTAGTTCTGATGAGGGTGTTTTGGGGATGACCTTTCCAGGACCACTGCTGCGTTAAATGGCTCACCACTTTCAGGAGCTCATCACCAGCAGGGAGATGAGAATATGAACCAACAGAGTAAGATTGCCCTCAGCTTGCTAGAAACTGCCCCAAATCTTAAAGCAACTGTTTCATTATGCTTCCGGATTTTGTGGGTCAGGAATTTGAAGGGGACACAGGGGAGATGACTTGTCTGATCCATGATATCTGGGGCCAGAGCCGGGAAGACTTTCAGAAGGTGACCCCAACTGCTGGAGCCTGGTGGAGCAGTGGAGGAGAGATCCGCTTCTAACATGGTTCCTCCGCGTTTGTGTCCAAATGGTTCCTGGGCTGGATGGTTCCATGATGGAGCTCTGCTGGGCTAGGGAACCCAAGTACCTCTGTGCTGTCTCTCCATGTGGCATGGCGGCTGATTATGAGAGGGAGTGTGCTGGGAGGGAACATTCCTTTCACAGCCCGGCTTCTACAATCATGCAGCACGCTTCTGCTGCGCAGATGGAAGGAATGTCCAAGTATTTGAGGCCCTGTTTCCCTCAAAATCTCCAAAGAGAGCGTGCGAATGTGTTTTTAAAAGCCTGATCCTCAAATGCAGATGGCCAAATTAATAAAAACTCTTTCGTTCATTGCACACTATCCTTCTAACACCATTGGTCCCTGCAAAGCCTCTCTCATTTATCTTTGCATCTCTCTATCTATATTTATTTCCCCCTTTAATGCCCATCCTCCTCTTTGCACAGGCAACATCCTAATGCATGGATATTTATCTTTCTGTTTATAGGTGTGCTGGTAAGATATACAGTGCATTGTATGGGCTGAGTTTAATTTACATAAATAATATTATTTCAGAGATTTCATCGTGTTTCTTACTTTTTGGATTCAGCCTGGGGTTTTATTTTATTTTATTTTATTTTTTTTGCAGAACTGGGGATTGAACCCAGGGGCATTCTACATTTGAGCTACACCCCCAGCCCTATTTTTTATCCTTTATTTTGAAACAGGGTCTCACTAAGTTGCGGAGGGCCTCACTAAGTAGCTGAGGCTGGCCGCGAACCCGGATCCTCCGGTCTCAGCCTCCCAAGGACTGGGATTACAAGTGTGCGCCACCACGCCCGGCCAGCCTGGGGTTTTAATATCCATCATGTTGTCATGTATACATGTGAGCTATAGCTCCTAACTGATGCTGAATACTCTGGGGTGTGTCTACCCTGTAGTCCTCTTCCCTCCTCCGAGGATGGTCACACAGGTGGATGTTTCCACTCTCTGACACTCACGGTGAGAGACAGAGCCACCCTTATTCCTTTGAGGTCCCTGTGAGAGGTGTTCTTTGGGGACACATCTAAGAGTGAGAGGACTGAGTCATATGGTGCATGCAGGTCTGTGTTTTGCTCTCTGGTGCTGCTGCAGCATTTCCAATCCAGCAGCAGCATGTGGCTGTTCCAAAACCCCAACTCTTGGTGCTCCCCAACTTTATTGTTGTCTCTCTCTTTTTTTTTGTGGTACCGGGGATTGAACCCTGCGGCATTCTACCTCCGAGCTACACCCCCAGCCCTATTTTTTATTCTTAATTTTGAAACAGGGTCTCATTAAGTTGCAGAGGGCCTCACTAAGTAGCTGAGGCTGGCCGTGAACCCAGATCCTCCTGTCTCAGCCTCCCAAGTACTGGGATTACAAGTGTGCGCCACCATGCCTAGCTTATTGTTGTCTCTTTTTATTGTATATTTTGATGGCTGATTAGTTTGAGCACTCGTTATATGCTCATTGGCCCTTCTGGTACGTTCTTTAGAAAGTTACCGTTCATACTCTTTGTCTATCATTCTGTTGTGTTTTCTAATGTTTTTCTTGGTGCTTTGCTGGAGCATGCTCCATTTGGTTTGCAGCAGTCTCCGCCCACTTCATAAGGTGGCATTGTTTGCTATTCCTTGGGCACAGGTGAGTTTGCGTCCCCTGGCAGAAGAGTTCTGCTGGAAGGAAGCACAGGCTGCAGCTGGGACCGAGCTCAAACTTAGAGGACAGGGTCATTAGGGCAGAATCTCTGGAGGAAACATGCTTGCTTACTGTGGTGGCTATAACAAATTAACCCAATGGGGGCAGCTTAAAACATCAGAAAATCATGCTTTCATAGCTCTGGAGGGTATAAGTTCAAAATCAGTTTCACTGAGCTGAAATAAAGAGGGCCATGCTACGACTGGGGGCAGATCCTTCCTTGCCTCTTCCAGCCTCTGGTGGAGTTTGTCTTTGATTCTTGGCTGCATCCCTCCGATCTCTGCCTCTTGGGTCACACTGCCTCCTTCTCTTCTCTGTGTGCCTATTCTTCCTCTACCCCTATCTTATAAGGATACTTGTGAGGGCATTCAGGACCCACCTGGATAATTCAGGAGAATCAGTTCATTTTAACATCCTTAACTTAATCACATCTGCAAAAACTTTACCATATAAGGCTCCATGGATTAGGAGCTCATGTCTTTGTGGGGTAACATTCAACCTACTATAGAAGGATGTGCTTATTGTGAGCCAGGAGAACAAGGAGTGGAGGGAAAGACATTTCAGTAAGGGCGACAGAAGCACAAGGAAACATGGCATAACTGGGGGAACTGCAAGGAGCTAGGGATGTCTGGAGACCAGGGCTGGAACAGGAGAAGAGGGGTTGAGGCTGGATGCAGAAGGTTGGGGTCTCAGCAGATGAATGACTTGAGTAAGTGGAGACAAAGAGCAGGCTCCTGAGGAGGTTAGCTAAAGTGGGTTTAGGCAGGTATTTATTGCTTTTGATGACTTATTTTTCCTATACCACCAGTAACCCATACATCCTGAGATATGTAGCCTCTCAAACAGTGTTTTGAAAAAGAAAACCACCTAATGCCTCCTGGAGACAAATCCAAGAATTTGTAGAGATAGAATTGAAAGTGTCTAAAGGGCTCATATATCCCATCATAAAGGTTTGTAGTTGAGCAGACTTTAATTTTGAAAAGATTCATCTCTTGGTGAATTTTAGGGTTTCTTTAAATATTTGGTATTGGTAAAATAAATAGTTTTTTTTTCATATGATGGTTTTCTTGATTCACCTAGGACAGGAATATCAGAGTGCATGAGACCAAATTTCTGTCTTCATGGAGCTTTTACTCTAGAGGGAGAGATTGACCATTGAGAAGTGATCGGGTGGTGGCCATTGCTAGAGAGGAAATGAAGCAGGTGGCTAGGGTGAGTGCTGTTGGGAGAGGAGGGGGATTGCCACTTCACATAGGGCAGTCAGGAAGGAGTAGAGCGTAGCGGTGACGCAGCCAGGCCTA
Source organism: Glis glis (assembly GCA_004027185.1). Taxonomy (NCBI): domain Eukaryota; kingdom Metazoa; phylum Chordata; class Mammalia; order Rodentia; family Gliridae; genus Glis; species Glis glis. The sequence continues at coordinate 47,638 of PVJS01006401.1, forward strand.
ACCTTTTGCCACCTGCCCCTATGACCCTGGGGAAGTTACTGAACCTGTTTGGGTTAATGTTTCTCCTCCTGCAAAATGGCATGTGGTGGTTTTAAAACATGGCTGTGAGATGTTTTCTTTGATAGGTAGGGCCTGTGTCCCTTCTCCTTGAATTCGGGCAGAATTGTGATTGCTTTGATCAACTTAGTAAGACAGAAGTGACAGTGGGATATCTGAAGGTGGGTCATCAAAAGCCACATGGCTCTCAGATGCATGTAAGAAGGCAACTACCCTGAGGATGCACTCCTGGCGTGGTCTCAGGCCAATGTCCTTCCAGTCATTCCAGACCAGAGACAAGACAGGAGTAATGAGCTGCCTGTGATTCCAGCCTTTAGCTCTTCATGTTGGCCCAGTCATTGGAGTCTTCCCAATGGAGGCCTGGCCCTTATGTTGCAGAGAAGAATCATCCACCCTGTGCTCAATGTGTCTGGACCCAGAGACTCTGTGGGTCCAATAATACAGTTTCTGTCCTTCCCTGTGGAGTTGTTTCTTCCGCAGCAGTACGCGAGGGCCAATAGTTAACTCCATCCCTGGGAAGTTGTGTAGCCTACATGAATTCAGGGATTCAAATTTGAATAAGGTTTTTAAATTCAACAACTCTAACCTTTGTCCACGTGAAGAGTGGAACTGGCTCAGAAACTTATTCTTTTTGAATAATGATTTGATAAGATTTCTCAATTTGAATCTTCATATTTCCCTTGCTTTATATATTTCTTCCATCAAAAAAAAAAAAAGCAGAAGGCGCTTGCTTTCTTCTTTTAGAATGTTGTAGCTAATTGGTGTTGTGCCCACCTCAGCATGGGACACTTTCAAGATGGTCTCTTTGGTCTTTGTACTCATGGGCAGTTGAGTGTGTTAAATCCAAGGAAGTGTCTTATTAGTGTAGACCCTTAGATAATTAAATAGTCAGCATGGATCAGTTGATAGGTCATTTCTAGCCCTCAGAGATTAATGCTTCTTTTCAACTCTTGTCTTTGAAAAATGGAAAGCTGAAGTTTCTCCTTGACTTGAGATGCCCCCGGAAATCATCTCATTTCTCCACAAACATTTACAGAAAAATTCTTAAATATTGTATAGATTTGCTATCATGATTTCCTTTCATCCCATCCCCCCACTGCTTTTAAGCGGAGATTGATCCAGCTTTGGTTAAGTTCCCCAGCAGCCTCCATTGTTAAATCAACCATAGATCCAATGCCTTCAGCCTCAGCCTCCATCCTGCATCCTCAAGTCCCCTTACTGAACCATCTGACCATCGTCTGACCCAGTTGATCACTCTCTCCATATGGAATCATTCCTTCATTTGGTGGCAAAAACCTCACTCTCCCTGGGTCTTCCTCCACCCCAGCAGCTAGTCTCTGTCTTATTTGGTATGTGAATGACTCTCACATTATTATCTCAAATCCAAATCTCTCCTCTGGACTCCAACTCTTATATGCAACTATCTGCTGGTAAGCATCTCAAACTTAATGTGATCAAACTGAATGCCTGGTTTCTCCCAAGAATTCTGCCCCAACCTCCCTTTCTTAGTTAAATGATTATTCCTTCCTTCCATGTGAGGAATCTGGATGTCTTCAGTCACCCTGTCTCCTTTCCTCTCCACATTGAATCCATTAGCAAATTCTGATAGATTTACCTCCAACATACATCAAGATCCTGACCACCTCTCACTACCTCCATTACTACCACCCTGTTCTCAGACACCCTTGTCTCTCACCTCATCTATTGCTGTGGCTTCTTAACTCTATTCTCTGCTTTCATTTGTGTCCCTTTGTGGCTTGTTCTCTGGGTAGTATTTTGCAAGTGTACTTTAGATTATTTCACTTCTTGGTTCCAAATCCTCCTGTGGCTTCTCATCTCACCTAGAGTAAAATCCATGGCTGTTATGGTGATCCACGAAGTTGACATGCAGTTGTGCCTGACACCCAGCTGCATCTCTGAGCATATCACTCAGGTTTCCTCCCTCTCTTTCTCTGCTCCAACCATGTAGCCCCTTGCTGTTCCTTGAGGCCCTGTCCCTTTGGGTTGGGATGCTCTTTTCCTTAATGATTTATTCCTAACTTCACTCATAGTTCTATTCAAATGCCACTCTATCAGAGAGGCCTCCCACAGACACCCAACTGGAAAAACCTTCTCTCTTTTCTGTAATGCGCAGTCTCCTTCTCCTGCTTTATTTTTTATTTATAGAGGTTGGTACCACCTGACATGTGTATTTATTATCAATCTCCAGACACTGTATTGTAAACCCCAGGATACAGGGACTCCTTTTTAAATTTTGATTTTTAAATATTTGTATCCTCTACAGTTAGCACAGTGACTGAAACATAACAGACATGTGGAAAGGAATCTTTTGAATGCATAATAAGCCAATCAAGGAAAGGAGTTCTCTTTGCAATGGTCTGAATTTATAAAGTATTCTTTTAGATTATGTCTGTGAAAGAGACCTGAGAAGTGGAAAAATCTCTGCAAATTCTAGTAGTTACTGCTACTGCCTTTTAGGAAGAGCTCAGGTTACTGTGTCAAAGAATGATGGAGTCTTGGATTTGAAAGCAATCCAGAAGTTCACTTAGTACTGCTCTCTATGATGGCCCTGCATATTCAAAAGTATCCTAAATGCTTCACTACCACCAAGGAGCCCATTCCCCAACCTTTTCAAACTAAAACAGCTTTTTTTTTTAAAAAAATTGTATTTTGGGTTGAAACTTGTCATTTCTATTTTTTGATCCCTACTTGGCCTCAGGAGCCACAGAACATTAGTTGAACCCATTGTCCTTATGACAGTCTTTTAGCTATTGAAGACAGCTGGCCTGGTCCCTTTTGGATTCAGTTCTCCAAACGAAACAACTGCCATCCCATCAACTGCTTCATAGGGACATGACTTTGAGACATTACCATTTCTGTCTGTGTGGTCTTGGGTAAGTCACCTAATGCCTCTGTTTCTAGCTTCCCATATCTTTACTAGACTGATGATTGATATATCTACCCTGTAGGATTATGATAAGGATTACACTGGCTTGTGTGTGGAATCTGGTACACTCTAGGTTTACCCACCAGGCAGGGGATACCCAACACCCTCCTCACAGTACTTCTTTTCCTAATATTGCTGCACCATCTTTACTGTTATTATCTAAGTGAACTATGGGTCTATTTAAAGATCTGAGGTTCCCATGGAGGGGCTGGCAGTTCTCACCCTGTTGGCTTCACTAGGCCTCAGGAAGCTCCCCTCCTGGCCAACCTCAGAGGTATCCCAACCATCCTGGCCTCATGAATAAGACCCGCAGAACTTGATGCTCAACATTTGTCTTCCCAAGTGTCCACAATCTGCTTGTTAATAATACATTCTGGAATTTTGTTAGGGTCAGTCTTGCTTTTGGTCCCAACGTCAGGTGAAGCAAGTCCAGAATCACCCTGAAGTCTACCCCAGGCTGCCTCTGGTTGCTTTTCCAGGTGAGTGGTGGTTACTCCTTTGGGCTTTTAAAAATTAGCCAGGTGCTCTCCCCAAATAGCCTCACTTCTCTTGGTTTTTGTTCTCTCCTCATCATTCTTGTTCTCCTTCCAGTGGGAGGAACATCTTTCTGAACCAAAGCCTTCAGAAGAGTAATCCTGCTCTCCCAAGTCTGCTGAAAACCTACTGCCCAGCCATTTCCAACCACTGCACAGATTTCTAAGCATTTTTACACATTCGCTCCTCTGATCCTCCCCATGGACCACTACCCACAGGATGCACTCCCATTATGCTAACATGTTCTCATTTCCTTAGAGATTTTCAGCAAATATTTTATTCTCCAAGTTACTGATTTGTTTTTAACCAAGAAAATCATAATTGCTTTTAGTATGAGACTAAAACGTGTTTGCTTCTTGAGATCTGGTACCATATTTTTTCCTTAATGGGAGACATGCGCTAATCCTTCATTAAAGATGCACGAGGATGTGAGAATAGTGGGCTCTGCAGAAAGGGAGATTCAGCCCAACTCCCAGCTTTGTCTCTAATTGGTTTCTATGACTTTAAGCTAGACACTTAACTTTAATTCTTCATGCTAAAATCAGGCTAACTTGATCCCTGTCTCATGGGCTTGGTGTAAGAATTAAAGGAAATGAAGCATTCAATACAGTCTTTGACCAAGACAATGTTTTTAAAATTATTATTATCACCTCACTTGTGTGATAGTCCCTGTCCCAGTTCCTTCATATGCAGCATCTCAATTAAGCTTCACATCAATCTTATCAGATAAAATCAGTGGTTTTTGTTTTTACAATGAAACTCTGAGAGCCAGAGAGTTTGAGTAATTCTCCTCTGGTCCCCATTAACCCCCATGGCAAAGCTATGTGTCCACCTAGATTCATCTGCTCCTGAAACCCTTGCTTTTTCCACTCTGCTCCTTAGTTTCTAGCATTTTCACCACTCCAAATATCTGAGTCCTTCTTTTCCACTTAGATCCTGGTCCTTCCTTAAATCCTCTGCTTCAGCCAAGTTGCTGTCTTTGGTGTTTGAGCAACATGCTTTGCACACCTCTACAGTATCTGTAAGTTAATTCAATCAATGACTCTTGAACACTGTGTCTGAGACTGGGCTATAAAAATGAAAAAAAACAGGGACTTTGCTCTTGGGAAAGTCATGGAATGGTAAAGAGTTATATAAAAGGATATTAATGTGGAAGTTTTGGCTGAGACCCTAAGACAACAGATTACTACACTCTGAAATGTGTTGTGAGGTGGACCACCCACAGGCACTTGTGAGAAGTAGGTGGTCAAGAGTAGTTAGGTACCTCGTAAGTGCCTCATCAGCACCAGGATATGAGGGCATTGTGAGAAGAGATGATGTGAAAAGAAGAGGACTTCTTGAGTCAGCTTGTGGGCTGAGCTCAGTTCCACTCTGAAGAGCTAGGGATGGGGTACTCACCCTTCTCCTTAAGTCTATCCAGAGGGGCTTCAGCAGGAACACACAGGGAGGGTGGAAGCTGAGGGTTGCAGTAGCTCTGAGTCTGATGCTCACCTGAGATCTTTGAGGAGTGAGAGATGACCCGGGGCAGCCTGTCCTCTGAGAGTTTGTCAGGGACAAGGAGACATGACTGTTTGCATGGGACCAGGCAGGGATACATGCAGAGTAACATGCAGAACTGAACTGACTCTTTTCCAGAGGGCTCTGAGCACATTCCTGGGAGATGTGGGAGGACTCAGCCATCAGCTGGAACAGAAGCGTACATCCTCTGCATCCAGGGAGCTTTAGATCAGAGAGCCCTTGCAACTGGGGAGGGCTTTCCAAAGGATGCACAAGAGTGTCCCTTAATAGAAAGAATCAGCCTTGCACATCTGCCATGCTCAGGGAGCATGAAGCCAGCTTATAATAGCACCAGACAAGCATGAATTTCATGGACCCCTCACCTGTACTCCTTCCCTTCCCCACCTCCAGAGGATCAGAAGCCACTTAAGTTGATGGAGGAGAAGCCCAGCTCTAGGCTTCTTACCTAGCTTCAGCCTTCTCCAGGGGAGGGGAGAAGATTGACTGTGAGGTCGGGTCTGGAGCATGGATCAGTGTATGAGGGGCATCCCAGTATTTGAATGCAGGTGATATTTGGTGATATAAAGGACCACTGATTTCTATTGACTAAGAGTGATTAGAGAACTCATTGGACTGCTTTGTACAAGTCCTTGTCCAAGGCAGGGGGATGCGCTCTCCCCACGGAGTACATTTTAAAGCGAACACAGAGAAGCCACCTCCTCCTCACCCCCATGCCTCTGGCGTGTTCAGCAAGCTGGCTGCAGGTGTAGCAGCGATCTGGGAGGAAGCTCTTCAGTGTGTCATGAGAGTCCTGAAGGGCACTCTGGGATACTTGAGCACTATTTCTGCTGCATGAAACTCCATCTCTTTATTCTCTGCATTCTACAAGTGGAGTCAACCTTCAAGGCCCAGGCCAATTTCATCTCCTCCAGCCCTGGGCACATCCAGCTTCTCCTCCTCTGAACTCCCACTGTCCTTACTTTGCACTCCTTTTGTATTTGCTACATGTCCTCTCATTAACTCTTGCTGACTCTAGGGCCTAGATCACACCGGTCATATAGCATTTTCCCTTCAGTAGAGGACATACCTGTCTACTGTATCAAAGCATTAGCTGTGCTCTTTCCCTCTCACCAAGCATGGCATGCAAATCCAGGTCGCACAGCCTACTGTGAAGCTGAATTTGAAGAGAACATAGTCAGCCTGTAGGTAGTGCTGGTTTGCTCTCTTTCCCAGCAGTTTTCTTGTCCTCCACCTATGTTGGGATGGCTAAAACCAGTCTCTTCCCCATAGGGAGCTCACTGGCTCTTCAGTATCACCCCAGTTCTTCTACATCATGGTAGAGTATTTGATGGCCAGGAATGCTGATCCAAAGTACTGCAAAATGGGCGGCTTGGATGACAGAAATTTGTTTTCTCCCAGGTCTAGAGGACAGAAGACCAAGAGGGAGATGTTGGCAGGATTAGTCCGCGGAAGGTCGCGGATGGATCTGTCCCATTCTCCTGCCTCCCTGCCTCGCCTTGGGTGGCTTGCTGGTGTGTTTCTCTGTTTATATATGCATCACCCCAATCTCTGCTTTCAGCTTCACATGGTGATTCTCTTGCATGCCTGACTGTCGCTAAATTTCCTCTTTTATAAAGATGCCAGTCTTATTGCAAGTGGGGCCTACCCTTCTCCGATATGACCTCATCGCAAATGAACTCATTACATCTATAATATCCTTGTTTCCAAATAAGCTCACATTTGGAGTTACTGGGGGTTAGAACTTCAACATGTGAATTTGGGGGGACATGTTTCAGCCCAGAGTTGTCAACTGTGAGCCCCTCTTCTTGATCTTCTGGGAATTTCTTGCTGTTACCTCTGGAAGGCTGTCGGAGCAGCGTGCACAGTGCACACCCTTGTGCCTGTGATGGCGACCCCAGGGCTTGGCCAGTTATCTTCTGAGCTGCATTTATTTTCTTCTCCTGACTCTTCACCCCTTTCCCTCTTAACTCTCTGGCTTTGTAACTCCACTTTAATTCCTGCCTTTGGACTCTGGTCTTTGGGGATTCAAATTTCAGCTTTCTCTCTCCGGTAGCCTGTGCCTTGGTTTTTCCTCTGGCTCCTGGGCCTCAGATTTGCTTTTGTTCCAGGTTTATAGAATCCAACCTTGACCTCGATCTACTTGCTAGAATTCTGGCTGGGCCAGCCTGGCCTCCCCTCTGGCTGCTCTCCCTGAACTCTTCTGAAACTCAGGGACCCTGTGTGCAACACCATGCCCTCGTGGCACATCTGTGTTCAGGGAAAAGTGTTTCCTCTTATTTGGGAGCACACAGCTAGGTCTCATGTCCCTGTCCTCAGGTAGCTAGGTGTGACCAGGTGCCTGCTTCTGGCTGATGGAACTTAAGCATAAGCCATGTGCCTACTCCCAGGGCTGACCCAGATAAACCTCCCATGCCATCCTTGGCGTCCTTGGTGTTCCCTCCCATCTATGGTCTGGGTGCAGGGGACTTGAAGGCCATAGAGGGGTCACAAGGTAGAAATAGCTGGGGTCCCTGGATCCCAGTGTGGCTAGCTGCCCACTGAATCTGTTCATTGAGAATTGTTCTATTAGAAGGAAAAATAAGCTTCTATTGTGTCAAGACGCTGCAATTTAAGGGATGTTTGTTAAACAGGTAGATATGATTCCTTAAGTTGAGATGTCTTTGAGGAAGAAAAGGAGAAAATCTAATGTGCTCCTCTATTGTATTTTCCCTATTAAAATTCTAAAGGATGGAGAAAGAGGATTCATCCGTACATTATGCCCTCTGTTGATTAAACTCTGTGGGTCTTGCTCATATGGTCTAGGGCTGGGACTGTCCTGCATGTCAGGGGGTCAAGACTAGGCTGAGACCTTGATTGCTGGATACATCTGTACTCTGACTTTGGGATCCTCCCCCAAACATCTATCTATATCTATATCTATATCTATATCTATATCTATATCTATATCTATCTATATCATCTATATCTATATCTGTATCATCTATCTATATCTAATCTATTTCTATCTATATCTATATCATCTATATATCTATGTATATCTATAGCTGTATTTATATCTATGTCTTTATCTATAACTATACCTAAAACTGCATCAATATCATCTATTGATATCTCCTTTAGCCTTATATTTTGCAGATTTATAACTACTTCATAAAAAATTTCCAGGCTTCTGAAGCAGGAAGTTAAGTTTGTGGTCAGGGAGAGGAAAAATTAAAAGTAGAATTGACAGAAGAAGTGAAAATTCCCTCCAGGAGGACAAAAAAGAAGACCATCTGAGAAAATTCTTCCTCTGCAGAGACTCCCAGGTGAGTGTTCAATTAGCAAAACATGGCAACAAATAAATACCTAGAGGGACACAGCACCGAAGCATAGAATAAAGAAATCTGGAGACGTTAATTAGCAGAACCTTTCAAAAGTGCCCAAGTGATGCAAGGACCTTCACAGCTTGTGTGTGTGTGTGTGTGTGTGTGTGTGTGTGTGTGTGTGTGTGTATTTAAGAATGTTCTGAGGAGAGAGGAGGCAGGTGTGACCCAGCAGCAGGAGCATGGAATTCAACTAGGATTTGGGAAGCAGATTCATGTTCAAGTCCTAGTTCTGCCTTTTTCCATTACATGAACCCCAAAAGACACTTGATCCCCCTGGGCCTCTGTGTCCTTCTATGTCAAATAAATATAAGACCCACTTTACAGGGGTACAATATATAACTTGCCTGAGGGTTCAGATGGATGAAACTTGGCACTTTCCACCCGTGGATGCGTTGATCCTGTACCCTAACTTTTGCCTTCACACCTGTACTTTAGTTTGGGACCAGATTGCGAAGGATTTTGCAAGCCAGGCTGAGGAATTTGGATGTGACCCTGGAGGTAAAGGAGAGATTTCAGACAAGGAAGGCCACTGGAGCCTTGAAGATTTTGTTAATCACTTGCCTGGAGCATTCTCTGGCTTTCATCTCCCTCTCCTGATGCTGGGAAGTGGAGAATTTCTGTAATTCCATGTTTGTCCCCAAAGCCTCACCTCACTGCCTTCCTCAAGCTTTCCCCTTGGGACATGCTGATAGACTCCCTCGCCCTCGTGGGCATACAAGCTCGGTTCCTATTCTCCTGAGGCGATTTTGCACAGGGCCCTAAGTGTCTGCGGATGCCTGCTCTCCCGGGACCTGCCAGGGCCTCCCCGATGGCTTTCCAAGGTCCATTGACCAGGGGGTGGCTGTGCCGCAAGCCTCTTGCCAGACCAGTGACTAAAGTCTCCCTCTAAAGGGACCTTACTACAAAGACAAAGGAAGCCCAGAGGCTTTATGAAGGCTCTATTGATTCCTTATGACCTTCATGGCCATTTAGAATACACAAAATAAGACTTCTTTATGGACCCAGGACTCTCAAGCAGAAAGGGGCAGCCTTCGTCTAATGGAGAAACTGCCTGCTCCATTAGCCGCGGCCTTGGGAGATCCACTATGGAGTCAATAGAAGGAGTTTTTGCCTTTCCTTGAAAAAATACTGAATTTAAAACACAAACAATGGCAAAGGTCAAAGGTGTGGCGGCTTCAGGATAAATCTGAGTTCCTTTGTAAGCCTGCCTGTAAATGCTGAAGCAGAGGGGTTGGACTTGGGAAAGGCTGAGGATTCTGAGTGGCAGTTAAGGGGGCTCAGGTGTCCTGACCACTGTAGTCCTGCCAGAGAGAAATGGGGTTTGGACACACAGATGGCACAGTTGCAAGTGAAGAGAGTTCAATTAACAAAGGAGAGGGCAGGTCAGCTCTGCAAAAAAAGAGGCGCATGTAAGTGGGGAGAAGGGCCGGCTCTGCTAGTGGACAAGCACCCGCTGAGAAACCCATGCAGCTGCTTTTACACTCGGCCCCATTGAATTGGGGGCAGCCCCTCCATCCGCCTGTTCCAGAGCTTTCCTTTGGCCTGTTCCTATCGGCAGCTGACCTGTATTGCACACTCACTACGTAGCAGGTGTTGGACAGAGAGATGTGCAAATGTTATCTTAGTTCTTTTAAAGGGTAGGTGCTTTTTCAAAGAAATCCCATTTGCAGGTGAAGAAACTGAGATTCCGAGATATTGCATCCTATTGCAAGGCCACTTAGCCAGGAAGTGACAACTAGGAATTCAGTGTCATGATGTTACTGGAGTCCTAGGCCAGAGGCCTGCCTCTGAGGATCCAGCAAATCAGCCCTGAATGCTGGCCCCCAAACCCAAACAGAACAGATAGTCCTGAAAAGCATGAAAGGAACTTTAATCATTGTGGTTGCTCCGGGGAGACAAGGGGACCCCCGTCTTTGAGGGGCTGACGAGGACTGTGAGGTTTTCTAGAAAGGGGAGTGAGGGCAAAGGTTGGGGTTTGCCTGGCTGGAGGCTGTTCACAGCTGTCAGTATTTGATCTTGACCAGGTGTGGTCTGGTCCCTAGTTAGCTCAGGATTGGTCAGGTGGGGCCTTGGCATTGATAAAAAAATGGTGGGGCTTCGACTCATTGCAAGGTGTTTCTCCATCTGTTCCTGGGATCCCACTGTTCCTGGGATCCCAGGGGACTCGAGGCAAGGAGACAGGTGCAAGATGGAGGCGGAAATGCCAAGTCTTTAATCCTGCTCTTAGCCACCCACCAGACATTCACAGGCTCAAGTGGAGAGTCTAAGGCCTGGTTCCAAACTTAGCGAGACCCTCAGCAACTTAGGGAGACCCTGCTTTAAAATAGAAACCAAAAAGGGCTGGGGGTATAGCTTGGAGGTAGAATGCCCCTGGGTTCAATCTCCAGCACACACTTGCACACACACACACACACACACACACACACACACACACGAGAGGCTTTCAGATAAAGGTATCGAAGCAGCAGAAGAGGGTGGAAGCCAGCAGATAGGCAGGGACCCTGGATTATCCTTCTGAGCCTGTGCTAAAGAACTGTGGGAGCCGGACGTGGTGGCACATGCTTGTAATCCCAGTACTTGGGAGGCTGAGACCAGAAGATCCGGGTTCGCGACCAGCCTCAGCTACTTAGTGAGGCCCTCCACAACTCAGTGAGACCCTGTTTCAAAATAAAGAATAAAAAATAGGGCTGGGGGTGTAGCTCGGAGGTAGAATGCCCTGGGTTCAATCCCCGGTACCATAAAAAAAAAAAGAACTGTGGGTATCTAGAAGTCTCCTTCCCCCTTGAAGCCTGGTTTGCATGATATGTGTCATGATTTTTTTTTTAGCTACCATTTTTAAGAGCCCAGAATCTAGAAAGGCTGTGAGGTCCCTCCAGGAATCCCGTCTCTCCTCTGAACATCAATCAGGGACCACAACCCAGATGTCTCATGCGTAGTGGCCATTTCTCAGCACAAGGATGTAAACCTATGTCTACCTAAAAACCTATACATTGATATTCATAGCCGCTTTTACTTAAAATTGTGAAAACTTGGACACATCCAAGTTGTTCTTCAGTTGGTGAGTAAATAAATAAAGTGGGGAATCATCAGACAATGGAGTATTATTCTGTAATAAAGATAGATGAACTATTGAGCCATGAAAAGCAGGGAAGGAATCTTAAGGCATGTTACTAAGTGAAAGAAGCCAGTTTGAAAAGGCTGCATAGTGTAGGACCCCAATCATATGATATTCTGGAAAAGACAAAACTATGGAGACAGTAAAAAAAAAGAAAGAGTGGTTGCTAGGTGTTAAGGAGAGAGGAAGGTTAAGAAGGCAGAGAATAGAGGATCTGGGGGCAGTGAAACTATTTTCTATGATGCTGTAATGGTAGATATGTGTCATTATACATTTGCCAAGAGTGAATCCTAATGTAAACTACAAAGTCCGGATGATACTACGTCAGGGTGAGTTCAACTGTAATAGATGTGGGGTTAGTGGATATATGAGAAATCTATGCTTTCCAAACTTAATTTTACTGTGACTTAATTTTACGAAAACTATTCTAAAAAGTAAAGACTATATTGAAAAGCTTACATGGACACAGCTTGTGAAGACTAAAACAAATTCAAGAACACTCCTTAAGAGTTCTTAAAGGATCTCCACTGTGAGTTGTTCCAATAAAATGACATCATAAATAGGAGTGAAATTATGAGGCACTCTATTGGAAAGGGGTTTTCATATCTGGACATTTCGCAGGTCACTCAGGTAGATTTGTGGAGGTCTTTCCCATCTCTCCCATGCCGAGGTGTTACCGAAGGCCTCCGGGCATCTGTGTGAAGTTACGGAGGTTTTCAAGTGGTCTGACCAGGCTTCCTGCCTAGCTTACCTCATCTACTCAGCTGGTTTTCCTTTCTCTTTCCCTTTCTTTCTTTCTTTCTTTCTTTCTTTCTTTCTTTCTTTCTTTCTTTCTT